>JASJYW010000027.1:58352008-58406371 GCA_030386875.1 Morinoia aosen
TATCAAATATTGTGTTTAACAATGAGCAAAAATTAAAACAATTAAACGCAATTGTGCATCCTGCTGTGGCAAAACATTTTCAAGCTTTTTGTAAAAAAAACGCAGATAAAATGTATATTGTTTACGAAAATGCAATCCTTTTTGAAAATGAAAATGATAAAATTTGTGATAAAATTATTACCGTTACAGCACCTTTGCATATTCGAGTAAAACGAGTTATGGACAGAGATAAGGCAACAAAAGAAGAAGTGGAATTACGTATAAAAAATCAGTGGAGTGATGAAAAGAAAATATTACAATCTCACTACGTTATTGAAAATATTGATTTAAAAGATACACTGTTAAAAGTTTTAAATATTCATAATAATTTAACGAAACTTCATGGTTTGAATAAGTAAATTGAATTACTTTTCTTAAAATACTCTTAAAAATTGAATTTGCTTTTGTTAATTTAGGTTAAAAAGTGTTTTTTCTACAGCATATTAAAGTAACTTTGAATAATGAATAAGAAAATTTTTGTACTTATAATTGTGTTAATGAGCATCTCATTAATCGGTATTATCGTGGTTCAAATTTTTTGGTTGCAAGACGCTATTAAAAACAAAAAGCAACAGTTTGACAACGATGTTTTTCATGCGTTAATGAATACATCACAACGAATTGCACAAATAGAAGATGATAATTTAATTGCTAAGTATAAAAAATATTTTGAAAATAGCGAGCTTAAAACCGATGCGGAACTTAAAAACTTTATATACCAAGAAGTAGATACTACTAGCAATAGCCGATTAACCATTGCATCTACTTTTTTAGAGGAAAATTACAAAATACCAACAGGAATTTTTGATAGTGATTCAACTAGTATTAAAAAAATATACAGCAAACATGAAC
This sequence comes from Morinoia aosen, assembly GCA_030386875.1. Lineage (NCBI taxonomy): Eukaryota > Metazoa > Arthropoda > Malacostraca > Amphipoda > Talitridae > Morinoia > Morinoia aosen. Next base: position 58,352,900 of record JASJYW010000027.1, read on the forward strand.
TTAACTTTGCAAGAACGAATAATAAAGATTTTAGTCGTTATTTAGAACAGATCAATCATTCATCTTCTTTTGAAAGAAATTACAAGTTAGAAAATGAAGAATTAAAAGAAGTACTGGCAGAGAAAAAGAAAATTACGCCCATTCACGAACGTATAGACAATAGAGTGCTTAACAATATTTTAAAGGAAGAATTTGAAAAACGAAAAATTAATTTAGATTTTAAATACGGGGTGTACGATAACGGTTTGTCAACCCCAATAAAATCGGGATATTTTCAAAATAGATTCAAAAAACACCCATAATCCTTACCCTTTATTTGTGGATGAAAATAGTGATTTTAAGTTGTATGTTACCTTTCCAAATGAGCAAAAGGAACTACTGTCTAATATGATAAATATTTTTATTATTATCAATATTATTCATTGCTATTATAATAATTACATTTTCAAGTTCGTTGTATCAATTATTACGTCAAAAGAAAATTTCGGAAATAAAAACCGATTTTATTAATAACATGACGCACGAGTTTAAAACCCCAATTGCCACCATAAATTTGGCTTTAGATGCTATTAAAAACCCGAAAATTATTAACGATAGAGAAAAAGTAGAGCGGTATGTAGGGATGATTCGTGAAGAAAACAAACGAATGCACGGTCAGGTAGAAAACGTATTGCGAATTTCAAAAACTAGAAAAAAAACAAATTGAAATTAATAAAGATGCTGTTGATGTTCAGGATATTATAGAAGAAGCCATTGCGCATGTATATTTATTATTAGAAGACCGAAAAGGAAGTATAGAAACGCATTTTGAAGCAATTTCTACCGAGGTGTTAGGAAATCAGTTTCATTTAATAAACATGGTTGTAAATGTGTTAGAAAATGCAATAAAATATTCAGAGAACGCTCCAAAAATTGATGTATTTACAGAAAGTACTAACAAATACTTCATTTTAAAAATAAAAGATCAAGGAATAGGAATGAGTAAAAATGCCCAAAAATATATATTCGACAAGTTTTACAGAGAACATAAAGGAAATATACACGATGTAAAAGGGCATGGTTTAGGTTTGGCGTATGTAAAAGAAATTGTAGATACGCATCACGGCACAGTTTATGTTGAAAGTGAAAAAGGAAAAGGAAGTACGTTTATAATTAAATTACCCTTAATTTAAAAAATAAAAATGATGAGCAAAAAAATATTATTAGTAGAAGACGATCCAAATTTTGGAACCGTTTTAAAAGATTATCTAGCGTTAAAACGATTATAACGTAACACACGCAAAGGACGGAATAGAAGGTTTAATTATGTTTAAAAACAGCGATTACGACTTGTGCATTTTAGATGTAATGATGCCTAGAAAAGATGGTTTTTCATTGGCTCAAGATATTAGAGCAACCAATAAAGAAGTGCCAATTATCTTCTTAACGGCAAAAACAATGAAAGAAGACGTTTTAAAAGGCTACCAAGCTGGGGCAGATGATTATTTAAACAAACCCTTTGATTCTGAAGTGTTGTTGCATAAAATAAAAGCCATTTTACAGCGAAAAGAAACGGATAAGTCAATCGATACAGAACAGTTTGAGTTTACAATTGGTAATTTTTCGTTCAATTCAAAATTACGCCATTTAACGTATAAAAATGGTGAGTCGCAAAAATTATCGCCTAAAGAAAATAAGTTGTTGCGTTTGTTGGTAATTCATAAAAACGATTTGATGCCACGAGAATTGGCGTTAACTAAAATTTGGAGAGACGATAATTACTTCACTTCTCGAAGTATGGATGTTTACATAGCAAAAATTGCGTAAATATTTAAAATTAGACGAAAAAGTAGAAATACTAAACATTCACGGCGAAGGCTTTAGAATGGTTGATAATTCTTAAAAAGAAGCGTAAATATTTTTTAAACTCAGCTTGTTTTTAGGCTGAGTTTTTTACTTTTATACTATGGCACAGCTGATAAAAATATACAACGAAAACCCCAAACCAAAAGGAAATTAACAAAGTAGTAGAAGTGTTAAAAAACGGTGGATTGATAATTTATCCAACCGATACGGTGTATGGTTTAGGGTGCGATATTACCAATACAAAAGCGTTGGAAAAAATTGCCAAAATAAAAGGAATAAAGTTAGAAAAAGCCAACTTTTCTTTTGTTTGTAACGATTTAAGTCATCTTTCCGATTATGTAAAGCAAATAGATTCTGCAACATTTAAACTGTTAAAAAGAGCCTTGCCAGGACCATACACTTTTATTTTGCCAGGAAGTAATAATTTACCAAAAGCGTTTAAAAAGCGGTAAAACGGTAGGTATTCGTATTCCAGATAATAATATTGCCAGAAAATTGGTGGAGGTTTTAGGAAATCCAATTGTGTCAACTTCGATTAAAGATGATGATGACATTTTAGAATACACTACAGATCCAGAACTAATTTTTGAAAAAATGGCAAAACAAGGTAGATGTTGTTATTGATGGAGGTTATGGAGATAATCAAGCCTCAACAGTTATCGATTTAACAGACGGACCTCCGGTTGTGGTTAGAGAAGGCAAGGGAAGTTTAGATATTTTGTAGTATCAATTACTTTAAATCCTTAAACTTTTTTCTTCTTAAAATAAAATATTGCCAAACAATACTTGTGTGTAAATTATAATCGAGTTTTTTCTGAAGTTTTTTACGCTTTTTTAAAAACTTAAAAAAGTTTTTGTAAAAACTAAAATGAGCTTTTATAATAGCCCAAGTGTGAATTGGTTTTAGCTCTAAAACAAATTTTACACCTGCAATTCCGTCTAAAATTAAACGAGAAAAAAATTACAAATAAGAACCCATCTTACAGGAATATTTTTTACAATATTGAGCAAACTATTTCTAAAATTTAAAAATGTTTTTTGTGGGTTGCTTTCTTGTAAGGTGGCTCCACCAACATGAAAAACAGTAGATGTGCCCACATATTTTACTTTGTAACCAATGTTTTGAGTTCGCCAACACAAGTCAATTTCTTCTTGGTGGGCAAAATAATCTTCATCAAAACCATTTAATTGATGATACACGTTTGAACGAATAAACAAACAAGCACCCGAAGCCCAAAATATTTCGGTAACATCGTTAAATTGATTGTCATCATTTTCTAAATGATTAAACACTCTTCCTCTGCAATAAGGATATCCGTATAAATCTAAAAAACCACCACCGGCACCGGCGTATTCAAATTTGTTTTTGTTTTTAAAATCTAAAATTTTTGGCTGAACAATAGCGGTGTTTTCTTCTTCTTTAAAAATTTTTAGAATAGGAGGTAGCCAGTTTTGGGTAACTTCAATATCAGAATTTAAAAGGCAGTAAACATCGGCATTAATATGTTGTAAAGCATCGTTGTAGCCTTTTGCATAGCCACCATTTTTAGCATTTTTTACAATTTTTACAGTAGGGAAATGTGTTTTTATATACGCAATTAGAAGTGTCGGTAGAAGCATTATCAGCTACGTAAACATCAGCAATTTCTGAGCTAAAATTAACAACAGAGGGTAAAAACTGCTCTAAGAGTTTTTGCCCGTTCCAATTTAATATGACGATTGCTGTTTTCAAGAGTGCGAATTTACAGTTAAAAAATGATTTTAAGATTTAAAATTTTCACAATTAAAAGGAATTCTTATTTATAATTAGGAATTTCTTTTAAGAAAATATAAGTTTCATTTTTAAAATCCATTTTGCAGTAAAAATGCTCTAAACCATTGGTAACAATCAAATAATTTGCTTGTATTTTTAGGTTGTAGCGCGCAATTTGATCAAAAGTATTTTGGGTAATTTTAATTTGCGGAGCTTTACATTCTACAATAATATTGGGTTTTCCATCAGAATTAAACACTAAAATATCAGTTCTTTTTTTACGATTATTAATGGTTACTTGTTTTTCTAAAGCAATTAAAGAAATGGGATATTCTTTTTCATCCATCAAAAAAGATACAAAATGTTGACGAACCCATTCTTCAGGAGTTAAAACAATGTATTTTTTTCTCAATTTATCAAAAATAAGCGTCTTATTTTCGTTATTTTTGAGTTTGAAATTGTATGTTGGTAGATTGAGTTTTTGCATCAATCAAAAGTAAGAAAATGGACGAAATTAGAAGTATTGTTTCTGAGATTAAAAATGGGAACATAAAACCTATTTATTTTTTAATGGGAGATGAGCCTTATTACATTGATAAAAATTTCTGATTTTATTGAAGAAACTGTTTTGGATGAAGCCGAAAAAGGCTTTAATCAGCAAGTAATGTACGGTAGAGATGTAACTATTGAAGATATTGTGTCGTCTGCAAAACGCTACCCAATGATGGCAGAAAAACAAGTGATTATTGTAAAAGAAGCGCAAGATTTAAGTAGAAATATTGAACAATTGGTTTCGTATGCTGAAAATCCGCAACCAACCACCGTTTTGGTTTTAAATTACAAGTATAAAAAGTTAGATAAGCGTAAAAAATTGCACAAAACCATTGCAAAATCAGGGTTAATTTACGAGAGCAAAAAGCTGTATGAAAATCAAGTTTCCGATTGGATTCGTAGGGTGTTAAGTGGTAAAAACTATCAAATTGAACCGAAAGCAGCCATTATGTTGGTTGAGTTTTTAGGAACCGATTTAAGTAAAATTAGTAACGAATTAGATAAGTTAACTTCAATTCTGCCTAAAAATACAATGATTACTGCCCTTCATATTGAAGAAAATATTGGTATTTCAAAAGATTTTAACAATTTTGAACTCCAAAAAGCAATAGGAGAGCGGCAAGTTGTAAAAGCAAACCGAATTATTAAATATTTTGCTGAAAATCCAAAAAACAACCCTTTGGTAATGACAATTTCGTTATTAAACAGTTTTTTTACGCAGTTGTTGCTATTTCATGGTTTGAAAGACAAATCAAAAGCATCGGTGGCTAAAAGCTTAGGAGTAAATCCGTATTTTGTAGATGACTATGTAAAGGCTTCTAAAAACTACCCTATGCGAAAAGTATCGCAAATTATTGCTTTGTTACGAGAAGCCGATGTAAAAAGCAAAGGAGTTGGTGCAAACCAATCGCAAGGCGATATTTTAAAAGAGCTTGTATTTAAAATCTTACATTAATTATAAAAACCATTATTTAACTCAGTTTGGGTTTAAAAATAAAAGGCTGTCTTAAAAAAGACAGCCTTCTAATTTAACTAAAATTATTTTAGTTTAGAATTTGTATAATACTCCAAATTGTGGTTGAGTAAAGATGTTATTAAATACGTTTAAATTTAAATTAAACTTTGCTCCTGGAGTATTTGTTTGATTTACATCGTTGTATGATAATATATCAGCAAAAACAAAAGTTACAGCAATGTTTTTTGTAACAAAATAGTTTAAACCAACATTAATACTAGCCGAAATATCACTACCAGCATTATCAGCGTATCCTAAACCAGCTTCAGCATAAGTTTTTAAAACGCTTTTGGTCTAATTCTAAGAAATAATATCTACCAAAAACACCAAATTGAAAAACTTCACTTGTAACATCTAAAGGAATATTTGTTTCACTTTTAAATGCTATTTTTCCTCCTACTGCAAGTTTCTCATTTAAAAAATAACCAAACTTTGGCGAAATTTTATAGGTATCTGTTATCGATCCTGTACTAATTTCTATTGAACCTTCAGCTATCATGTCTCCTTTAGCAAAAGAAATTCCTTTAGCTGTGTTTAATTCTGATTCAATCATTTTTTGTTGTGCATTTGATAAAAAAGCAACGAATGTAAATACTGTTGTAATAATAATTTTTTTCATTTTTATTTATTTTAAATTTTAGAAGCGCAAATATAACAAAATTTATATAATACAAACTTTACTTAATCTTTATTTAACACTATCAATCAAAATAGTAAGCATATCTATGGCTGCTTGGGCAATTTTTGTACCAGGGCCAAACACACCAACCGCACCAGCATCGAATAAAAATTGATAATCTTTTGGAGGTATTACACCGCCAACAATTACCATAATATCTTCACGTCCATATTCTTTTAGCTCGTTAATTACTTGCGGAACCAATGTTTTATGTCCTGCAGCTAAAGATGAAATTCCTAAAATATGAACATCGTTTTCTACGGCTTGTTTTGCAGCTTCTTTTGGTGTTTGAAAAAGCGGACCAATATCAACATCAAAACCCAAGTCTGCATACCCTGTTGCTACCACTTTTGCACCACGGTCGTGCCCATCTTGCCCTAGTTTGGCAATCATGATTCTTGGACGGCGTCCTTCTAAATCTGCAAATTTATCAGCTAATTTAGTAGCTTTTTTAAATAATTTATCGTCTTTAATTTCTTTACTATACACGCCAGATATGGTTTTATGTACTGCTTTGTGTCTACCAAATATTACTTCTAAAGCATCTGATATTTCGCCTAAAGTAGCTCGGTTTTCAGCAGCAATTACAGCCAAATCTAATAAATTTCCTTCACTATTTTTAGCAGCAGCAGTTAAATTAGCTAAACTTTGTGTTACTTTTTGGTTGTCTCTTTCTTTTTTTAACTTTTCTAAACGTTTAATTTGCGATATTCTAACCGCTTCGTTATCTACTTCTAAAATGCTTAAAGGTTCTTCTTCTTTTAATTGATATTTGTTTACACCAACAATAACATTTTGCCCGCTATCAATTTTTGCTTGTTTTTTAGCGGCAGCTTCTTCAATACGCATTTTTGGAATGCCTTTTTCAATAGCTTTGGTCATCCCACCCAATTCTTCCACTTCTTTAATTAGTTGCCAAGCTTTATTTGCAATATTTTCGGTTAGCTTTTCAAGATGATAACTACCTGCCCAAGGGTCTACGGTTTTGGTAATTTGGGTTTCTTCTTGTAAAAATAGTTGTGTATTTCTAGCAATTCTTGCTGAAAAATCGGTAGGTAAGGCAATGGCTTCGTCTAAAGCATTGGTGTGCAAACTTTGAGTTCCGCCAAAAGCGGCTGCCATGGCTTCAATGGTTGTTCTGGCAACATTGTTAAAAGGGTCTTGCTCGGTTAAACTCCAACCACTTGTTTGGCAATGTGTTCTTAGTGCTAATGATTTTTGGTCTTTAGGTTGAAATTGCTTTACCATTTTTGCCCACAGCATTCTACCAGCCCTCATTTTTGCAATTTCGGTAAAATGATTCATGCCAATAGCCCAAAAGAAAGAAAGGCGAGGGGCAAAGGTATCTATATCCATACCAGCTTCTAGTCCTTTTTTAATATATTCTAGTCCGTCTGCCAAAGTATATGCCAATTCAATTTCGGGTGTTGCACCCGCCTCTTGCATATGGTAGCCAGAGATAGAAATAGAATTAAATTTAGGCATATTTTTAGAAGTGTACTTAAAAATATCGGCAATAATTTTCATGGATGGTGTTGGCGGATAAATGTAGGTGTTACGAACCATAAATTCTTTTAGAATATCGTTTTGTATGGTTCCAGAAAGTAAATTTGGAGCAACGCCCTGTTCTTTTGCAGCTACAATATAAAACGCTAAAATTGGTAAAACGGCTCCGTTCATTGTCATGGAAACCGACATTTTATCCAAAGGAATTTGGTTGAATAAAATTTTCATATCTTCAACCGAATCTATTGCTACGCCGGCTTTTCCTACATCGCCTTGCACTCTTTCGTGGTCAGAATCGTAGCCTCTATGGGTTGCCAAATCAAAAGCTACCGATAAGCCTTTTTGCCCTGCAGCCAGGTTTTTTCGATAAAAAGCATTGCTTTCTTCAGCAGTAGAAAATCCTGCGTACTGGCGAATTGTCCAAGGATGGCGAACATACATTGTAGAATATGGCCCACGCAAATTTGGTGCTATACCAGCAATAAAATCTTCATGCTGAAAGTTTATTTCCCTTTTAGAAGTAGTATTAACTAACTGTATGTTTTTAAGGTTTTTTCTACTCATTTTCTAATCGGTTTTTTTCTAAGGCTTCTGCTAATCTTTTCTCTAAAATGGGTACAATTCCTGTTTTGTTGTTGTTGGTTTTTAAAAAAGGATACAATTCTAAATTGTCTTTCATTTTATCAGCTACATTTTGCTGTTTGTTTGTGCCTAATAAAACAAGTTCTTCGGTGTTGAATTTTTCTTGCTCCTTTGTGGCACTTTCTGAAATTTTTCGTTGAATAACGCCTTCTTTTAATTGTTGTAAAAAACCGCCTCCGTTTTCAATTAGTTTAAAAATAGCCAGTGCTTTTTCGGCTAATTGTTGGGTAATACTTTCAATATAATACGCTCCGTTAGCAAAACTTTGCGCTTCTTGTAGGTAGCTTTCTTGTTGTAAAATTAAAAGCTGATTTCTTGAAATTCGCTCGCCAAATTCGTTTGATTTTTTATAAATAGCATCGTAAGAAACATTTGATATAGCGTTTGCACCACCTAAAATGGCACTCATACATTCGGAAGTAGTGCGAAGCATATTTACGTTATAATCGTACAGTGTTTTATTGCGCAAGGTTGGTTTTACAAATATATGTGCCGTGGTTTGGGGGGTATTATATTCGTTTAAAAGTGCTTGCCAAAGCAAACGAAAAGCTCTTAATTTTCCAATTTCGAAAAAATAATTACTACCAACGGAAAAACTAAAGTGAATTTTATTAGTAATGTTAGCACCAAAATAGTTTATATACTCGTTGGCATGGGCAAGTGCATAAGCTAATTGCTGCGTTATGTTTGCACCTGCATTTTGGTATAAAGAAGCATTTATGTGTACACAATTGTTTGCGTTTTCTACTATGGTAGCCAATTGTTTATGGTCTTCCTGTTGGTTGGTAAACCAATTTCCTGTTTTGGCAAGGTTGCCAATAATATCTGTTTGAAAAAATGTATTTCTAGGATTTGTAGCCTTTTGTAGTTTAAGAATAAATTCAGATGAAAGAAATTCGAACGAAAAGTATAAAAACACCTTTTCTGTGTTTACATTTTTCAATAAAATGGTGTAATCGAACTCTTTTTTTGTAATAAACTGAATGGCTGTTGCGCCTCTTTTTATAGCATTTACAGCAAGTGAATTTGCAATTTTTTCATTGTCAACAAAAATAGATTGACAGATTGAAAAGCCTTTTTTTGGTAAGTTAATGGTTTGGTTTGGACAATCCTCTTTCGTGTAAAAAGGTTTTATGGTAATACCTTCATCGGTTTTATATAGTAAGGTTTCGTTATAGTCTGCACCTTTTAAATCGACCTGAATTTTTTGCTTCCAAGCCGCTGCTGATACAGGTTCAAATTCATTAAACAAAAATGTACTCATTATTTTTTTATGGTATCAAATTCTATAATATACAAATCTTCATTTTCTTTTTTCATTAAATATTTTTCACGTGCATAGCGTTCTAAAAGTAATGAATCTTGTAGTTTTTTTATAGTTTCTTTGTCTTGTGTAATTTTTTCTTGATGGTATTTTATAGAACTTTCCAATTCCTCAATTTCTTTGTTAAATTCTCTATGGTTTAGGTAAGAGTTTTCGTCAAAAAAGAACATCCACACCAAAAACACAGTTAAAATAATAACGTATAAATTCGTGGCAATTTTAAAAAAAGGCTTTTTTTTAAGTTCGTTTAAGTTTATCATAATTACAAGCGATCGCTAATTACTGTTTTTACAATGTCAATAGCTACGGTATTAAACTTGTCGTTAGGAATAATAATATCAGCATAACTTTTTGTGGGTTCAATGAATTGTTCGTGCATAGGTTTTAAAGTATCTTGGTATCGGTTTAAAACCTCGTTTACGGTTCTACCACGTTCGTTAATATCTCTTTTTACTCTTCTTATTAGGCGTTCATCAGCATCAGCGTAAACAAATATTTTAATGTCGAATAAATTTCGTAAGTTTTCATTATTAAAAATTAAAATTCCTTCAACAATAACTACTTTTTTAGGGTGTATTTTTATAGTTTCTTTCAATCTGTTATGTGTTACAAAACAGTACACAGGTTGTTCAATTACATCGCCATTTTTTAAGGCTTCTAAATGCGTTACTAATAAATTAAAATCAATTGATTTTGGGTGATCAAAATTAATTTTGGTACGTTGTTCGTACGATAATTGGTCGGTAGCGTTATAATAAGAATCTTGCGAAATTACACAAACTTCATTGATCGGTAGTTGATTAATTATTTGATTTACTACTGTTGTTTTCCCGCTTCCTGTACCGCCAGCAATTCCAATTATCAGCATTTAAATTTATTTTAGTTTGGTGTGTAACTAAAAACAAATTTAATAAAATTAAAAAGATTTTTGGGAATAAAAAAAGTGCTTTAAAAATAAAGCACTTTTATGAGCCGATGAAGGGACTCGAACCCCCGACCTGCTGATTACAAATCAGCTGCTCTAGCCAGCTGAGCTACATCGGCATTTAAGCGGCGCAAATATAAACGCATTTTATAATTTAGCAAAAAAAAGTTTTTACTTTTTTAGTTATTTTAGTTTATTGAAAATATACCATTAAGTGATTTTTAAAACCGAACGATTACTTGTTAGAAAGCTAACTTTAGAAGACTTGCAAATGTTTCATAAAATGCAAGGCAATTTTAAAGTAATGCAATTTGTTGATGGAAGTGTAAAAACATTAGAAGCTCATAAAACCGAATTGGAAGAACTAATAAGCAACTATACTAAGCCCAATAACAACTTTATAATTTATGCAATTGAAAGAAAACTAGATAAACAATTTGTTGGAACAGTGGCCTTGGTTAAAGATGGTGAAGATGATGAAATTGGATATCGGTTTTTAGAACAGTTTTGGAATAACGGCTATGGAACTGAAGTTTGTAAAGGTTTGTTAGTGTATTGTAAAACGTTAGGCATAAAAAAAGTGGTTGGTTATGTTGTAGATAAAAATATTGGTTCTGTAAAAATTTTAGAAAAACTACAGTTTAAAATGGTAAATAAATTTATTGGAGACGAAGGACTGCCTGAAACAAAATACGAATTGTATTTATAATTTTTTATTTACCAGTTTACACGTGCCATAATAGGAAAATGGTCTGAATAATCTACTTTATATCTTTCAAAAGTGTTTATTTTAATGTTTGGGTCGGTTAAAATAAAATCAATTCGTAGCGGAAAAACATAATTGAACGTTTTAGAAAAACCATTTCCTGCTTCAACAAAGGCATCGTTTTTATGGTTTGCTATTTGGTGGTATACCCAAGAATAGGCGGTGTTGTTAAAATCACCACAAATAATTTTTTTGCCTTTAAAGGCTTTTTCATGGGCAATAAATTCATTGGTTTGTGCAACTTGCTTGGTAAAGCCAAGTTTTAATCTTTCAAAGAGTTTTTCAGAACTTTTTTCTCCAAAATTCTCTGCATTTGGGTTAATTCTTAACGATTCTAAATGAATGTTGTACACTCGTATAGTGTCTTTTCCTTTTAAAATGTCAACATAAATAATATTGTTGTTGGTATTTTTAAAATCTAAAGAGCCTGAATTTATTATTTTATAATTTGAATAAATTGCTTGTCCAATTTTTTTGCTTTTAGATTTACTTTTAATGTATTTATAAGGGTATGAAATGGTACTGTTTTCAAACAAATAAAACTCTTGAATGGCTAAAATATCGGGCTTTTTTTCGGCTATAAAATCGTATATTTTTTTCGGAATAGAATCGTTTTTATACCATTTATAATAGTTAAACATTCTAACATTATAGGTCATAATTTTCACATCGTTATTTAATGGTGTTTGCTTTTTTGTAAACTTGTAAAAAGGGGAAGAAATTACCCAACCAATACCTAAAATTACGGTAGAAAGTAGCAATTGTTTTTTTAGTTTAACACTCCAATAAGCAACAAATAAAACGTTAATTATAATTAAAATAGGCACAGCTAAACTAAACACAGCAAAAGCAGGCATTGTTTTTGGCGAGATATATGGTAAACAATACGATAAAAGCAACATTATTGCAAAAACAATATTGAAGAAAAATAATATTTTGTGAAATAAAGACAACTTTTTCATCGGGTTATTTTCCTTGTTTAAACAAAAACTCTTTTTCTTCAGAAGTTAAAGTTTCGTAGCCCGAATTGCTTATCTTATCCAAAATAGCATCAATTTTTTGTTGATTTTCATTTTTAAAAGCCGATGTACTTGTTTTATTTTTATGAGTTACGTTCGATTTATAAACCGTTTTTAATTTTTTCTGTTTAGGTTTAAATAAAGATACTATTTTTTTTAAAAATTCATTCGATTTACCAATATTATTTACATATAAAAAGCCAAAAATAGCGCCTCCTAAATGAGCGAAATTTCCGCCAGCATTTGCACCTGCAAGTCCTAAAATAGCCAAACTTAGCCAAATTGCTGCCAAATGCCATAGTTTTACAAAACCAATAAAACGAAGTTTTAACTGGTAATTAGGCATGTAAGTGGCAATGCAAATAAAAATGGCAGAAATACCTGCTGAAGCCCCAACCAGTAATGTGGATTTTCCTTGAAATAATGGAAAATAATTTTGACTGAATAAGTATAAAACACCTCCAAAAAATGTACCTAATACATAAAAAATTAGCAGATTTTTTTCGGTAAAATATTCAATGAACAAATTACCAATATAATATAATGTAATTAGGTTAAAAAGAATGTGTACAAAATTAGCGTGTAAAAATCCGTATGAAATTACAGACCATGGTTTTGTTAATAACTTAGAAAAATTAGCATCTAACGAAAACCAATTAATAAGCCAATTAAGTTCCGTTTTATATAGTTGCTGAAAAACATTTATTAAAAGCATACTAATAAAAACAATGCTGTTAATGTAGATTAACTTTTCTACAATATTGCCATTTTTATAGCGATGTTTTATGTCTGCTAAAATACTCATTTAATACACTCTAAACTGATTCTTCTTCCAATACCAAGCAATAATAAAACCAATAATTGCACCGCCAATATGAGCAAAATGTGCCACATTACCAATTGAATATTTGGTTACACCGAAAAACAAATCGCCAAAAATCATTAATGGAATAAAATACTTTGCAGCAATAGGAACTGGGAAAAATATTAATGCTAACTTCGCATTAGGGAATGCTAATCCAAAAGCCACTAAAACACCATACACAGCACCAGAAGCACCCACAGCAGGAGTGTGGTATAGGCTATAAAATTCACTCATTTTTTCAGCAGCTATAGGTATTTGCGTATTATATTGCCCTGTAGTTAAAATGTTTTGTATTTCAGATGTAGAAATTCCCAAACTAGCTATTTGCTGGTAAATCCCGTTAAACTGATAATAATTTACCAAGGTGTAAATAAGTCCTGCGCCAATACCTGCTGAAAAATAGAAGAATAAAAATTTATTTCGCCCCCACATTTGTTCTAAAGGAGTACCAAAAGCCCACAAGCCATACATGTTAAATATAATATGCATAGGGCTACCGTGCATAAATATATGGGTAACATATTGCCAAATGCCAAAGTGCTCGTTTTTAGGAAAGTGTAGTGCCAATATGTTTGTTACATCTATATTTAATAACTGAGGCGCAATAAATAAAATGGCATTTATAATTATTAAATGTTTAATAGCTTCGGTTAATCTTGGCATAATTCATTTTTTAGCTGTTAAAAATAGCGTCAACTTCTTGTAAAGTTAATGTTTTAAAAGTAGGTTTCCCAAACGGAGAAACATTGGGCTCTTTACACAAAAACAAATCGTTTACTAACTTTTCTTGTTCTTTTTCAGAAAGTTTTGTGCCCGTTTTTATAGATAATGTTTTTGCAAACGATTTTGCCATAACATCAAAATTACTAAAACTAGCATCGGGTACTTCTAAATTAATATCGTTTAGTAATTCTTCTAAAATAATGGTTATTTTACTTTCAGTAACCGAAATAGGAACTCCTTTAATGGTAACGCTATCTTTGGTAAATTCATCGAATGAAAAACCAGCGTTTTCCAGTTCGGTTTTTATGGTGTAAATCATTTCTATTTCCGATGATGAAAATGAAATTTTTACAGGAAACAACAATTGTTGGCTATTGGCTTCTTTTACGGTAATGTTTTCTAAAAGTTGTTCGTACAAAATGCGCTGATGCGCTAACGATTGATGAATTAAAACCACGCCCGATTTTATTAAACTAAGCACATATTTTTTTTGAATTTGAAAGGTTTTGCCTGTTTTTTGTTCAGCTTCATCAAACAGTGTTTCGGTTTTTTCAGACTCAAAAGTGTTTACATTGGTGTACAATGCTTCCCAATTAGAAGATTCTTTTTTATAATTTTGAGCATACTGTTTTGGTGTTGTATTGCTAAAATTTTCTTCGTTTTTAAACGGATTAAAATTTGGGTTCACCGTAATTTTTGGCGTAGTAACCGTTGTTCTGTTTTTGTTTAGTTCATACGGAGTGTCCAAACCTGCATCACGGTTAAAATCTAAAACAGGAGCAATGCTGTATTGCCCTAAACTGTGTTTTATAGTGGCTCTTAAAATGGCATACAACGCCTTTTCGTTATCGAATTTAATTTCTGTTTTTGTTGGGTGTATGTTAATATCAATACTGTTTGGCGGCACTGTTAGGTATAAAAAATAGGAAGGATGGTATCCACCGTCTAACAATCCGTCAAAAGCATTTACAACCGCATGGTTTAAGTACGAACTTTTAATAAATCGGTTATTCACAAAAAAGAATTGTTCGCCGCGTTTTTTCTTTGCGTATTCTGGTTTTGCTATAAAACCTTCTATGGTTAAAATATCGGTTTGCTCATGAATAGGCACTAGTTTTTCATTCATTTTTGCACCAAAAACAGCGATGATTCGTTGGCGTAAATTGCTTTCTTTTAAATGATAAACTTCGTTGTTATTATGATGTAATAAGAAAGAAATAGTTGGGTGCGCCAAAGCAACTCGTTGAAATTCGTCAATAATATGGCGTGTTTCAATAGTGTCGGACTTTAAAAAATTTCGCCTTGCAGGAATATTGTAAAATAAATTTTTAACCGAAATGCTTGTTCCTTTTGGTGTTGAAATTACTTCTTGCGAAATTAGTGTGCTACCTTCAATTTTAATTTGCGTGCCTAACTCATCCTTTGCTAATTTCGATTTTAATTCAACATGAGCAATGGCAGCAATAGAAGCCAAAGCCTCGCCACGAAAGCCTTTGGTGTTTAAATTAAATAAATCTTCTGCGTTTTTAATTTTAGAAGTTGCATGACGTTCAAAAGACAAACGAGCATCAGTTTGGCTCATTCCTTTTCCGTTATCAATTACTTGAATTAATGTTTTGCCAGCATCTTTTATAAGTAATTTTATTGAAGTTGCCTCGGCATCAATAGCATTTTCTAACAGTTCTTTTACAACCGATGCAGGGCGTTGTACCACTTCACCTGCGGCAATTTGGTTTGCTACATGGTCGGGTAAAAGTTGAATAATATCAGACATTAATTTTTAGGTAAAAATATAGATAAATCAAAATCAATAACCACTAAAAATAGAAAAACTAAAATGAGTGCTATTATTAAAATTGTTTTATTAATTCCGTTGGTTTTTATGTTTTTTAATTCGCTAAAAGAATCGCTAAACTTAGATTTTAGGTTTTTGTTTTTACCAACAGTAGTTCTAAACTTATCTAGTTGATAGGTAAATTTATAAGGATTTCCTTCTCCTTTATAAAACCGAGGTTTATAATCAAATTGTTTTGCTTCGCGTTTTAAAAATCCCATAATAATGAATCTGTTTAAGTTGTTTGGTTTTTATAAATAAAAGGTAAACTGAACTTAAAAAATAATCATCAAATTTACAGAATAATAATAGGGTGGTCAAGTGTTTTTAAAAAACAGTACTATAAAAAGTTGTTAATTGTTTTTTAAAACAGCCATTTTAATTGCTGCAATGGCACATTCTATACCTTTGTTGCCTAGTTTTCCGCCACAGCGGTCTAAAGATTGTTGTTTTGTATTGTCGGTCAAAACACAAAAAATAGTAGGAGTGTTGTATTTAATATTCAAATCAACAATACCTTGTGTAACGCCTTGGCAAACAAAATCGAAATGTTTGGTTTCTCCTTGAATAACATTTCCAATAGCAATTACAGCGTCTAATTTATGAGTTTCAATCATTTTTTTGCATCCATAAATTAGCTCGAAACTTCCAGGAACTGAATAAATTATGATGTTGTTTTTTTCGGCACCACAATCAATTAACGTATCAATAGCACCTTTTTCTAGGTTTTTGGTTATTTCAGAGTTCCACTGAGAAGTAACAATCCCAAACCGAAAATTTTTCGCATTTGGGATTGTTGCTTTATCGTAGTAAGATAAATTTGTTGTTGCCATGTTACTGAGCGTATTTGGCGCTGTTTATATATTGGTCAATATCTTTACCTTGGTCTGAATTCGAGTATTTTTCTTTAATTTTAGAAAATAACGCTTCTGCCTTGCTATAATCTTTCAATTGCATTGCTATTTGCCCAGCTTTAAATAAAAATAAAGGCGAAGTAAAGTCGTTTTCTTTTTTAGAAGCCGCTTTTTCGTAGTATTCTAAAGCATCTTCTGGTTGGTTTATATCAGAAAAAGCATCGCCAATAGCACCTAATGCTGTTGGTGCTAGTAAAATATCATCGGCTGAAAATTTACTTAAATACTCTATAGCTTCTTTGTATTTTTTCATTTTGAGGTATGAAATACCTGCGTAGTAATTGGCTAAATTACCAGCTTTTGTACTATTATACGTTTTTGCAATATCTAAAAAACCGTATTTACCATCTGCGCCTTCTAAACCTAAGTTTAATAAAGAATCTATAGCGGTATCATTACTAGTTGCAGCCGCTTTGTTAAAATAATCTCTAGGGAAAGCCAATTCGTTTGCAGCTTCAACTTCGGTAGGT
The DNA here is from genome assembly GCA_030386875.1 of Morinoia aosen. NCBI lineage: Eukaryota > Metazoa > Arthropoda > Malacostraca > Amphipoda > Talitridae > Morinoia > Morinoia aosen. The sequence continues at coordinate 58,369,732 of JASJYW010000027.1, forward strand.
TGTGCAACAAATTTATTATATGCTAAAACACCTAAAATGACTACAGCTACAGTAATTAAACCGTAAAATAAAACCTTGCTGTTTTTTTCAATCCATTTTTCAGATTTGTTTGCAGTTTCATCTAAAGTATTAAAAACTTCAGCCGTTGTGCTTTCTAGCTCTTCATTTTTCTGTTCTTCAGCTTTGTTTTTAGGTTTATAACCTCTTTTTTTATATGTTGCCATTTTTACTTGTAAAATTAGTAGGCGCAAAAATAGTTTTTTTAATTGGATTTTAAAAGTAGATGTTTCGTAAATTTTCGATAATTTGCACTCCGTTTTTTTCTGAAAAAAATAGCCTATAATGTATTTGCAAAAATTAGCTTTAGTAAATTTTAAAAATTTTGAAACCGAAACATTCGATTTTCATAAGAAAATAAACTGCTTTGTTGGGAATAATGGTGTTGGTAAAACGAATGTGTTAGATGCTATATATTATATGTCGTTTGCAAAAAGCTATTTTAATCCAATTGCGGGACAAAATATTCGTCATGGGCAAGATTTTTTTATAATAGAAGGCGATTATTTACTAAACGAAAGGCTGGAAAAAGTGTTGTGTAGTTTAAAACGTGGGCAAAAAAAAGTGTTAAAACGAAACGGAAAAGCCTACGATAAATTTTCAGAACACATTGGGCAACTGCCTTTGGTAATTATTTCGCCAGCCGATAGAGATTTAATTGTTGAAGGGAGTGACACACGTAGAAAGTTTATTGACGGCGTAATTTCTCAGCAACACAAAGTGTATTTAAATGCTTTAATTTCGTATAATAAAATACTATCGCAACGTAATGCTTTATTAAAATATTTTGCTGTAAACAGAGTTTTTGATGCTTTGAATTTAAAGGTATATGATGAGCAGTTAATTGAATACGGAAGCATTATTTACGAAAAAAGAAAGGCTTTTTTAAAAGAATTTAATCCGTTTTTTCAAGAAAAACACTCCGTTATTTCAGGGAATAAAGAACAGGTTCGTTTGTTGTATAATAGTCAGTTGCACGAACATTCTTTTCAAGAGTTACTTGTTAGTAATTTAGAAAAAGACAAGGTGTTGCAATATACTTCGGTAGGAGCACATAAAGACGATTTAAGTTTTGAAATAGATGGGTTTCCTATTAAAAAATTTGGCTCTCAAGGGCAACAAAAAACCTACTTAATATCTCTAAAATTGGCGCAACTTGAGTTCATAAAAAAGCAGACAAACATTGTACCTATTTTGTTGTTAGATGATATTTTTGATAAATTAGACGAGCAACGAGTTTCGCAAATAATAGACCTAGTAAACAAAGATGAATTTGGGCAAATTTTTATTACCGACACACATTCTGAGAGAACAGAAAGCGTATTAAAGCAAACCGATAAAGAGTATCAAATTTTTAAGTTAGATTAATTTTTTTAAAAGCTAAAAATGGCAAAAAGAAAAAACGACAGTTTTTTGGTGAAAGATTTACTAGAAGCCTTTATTAATGAAAACAACCTTAGCATAGGTATGCAAAAAATGCATGTAAAAGAGGCTTGGGTAAAACTAATGGGGCAGGGGGTTGCTAGTTATACGGAGTCGGTTCGGTTACAAAATAAAACGTTGGTTGTTAAGTTAACTTCGTCAGTACTAAGAGAAGAATTAAGTTATGGAAAAGATAAAATTGTAAAAATGATGAATGAAGAAATGAGGGAGGAATTAATTACCAAACTAATGTTGGTTTAAGGTTACGCAATAAAAAAAACTCACAACAAAGGCTGTGAGTTTTTAAATATATTAAACTAAAAAGTATTAAAATACACTCAAATTATTAAAACATTTCTCTTCCTGAAAAATGAAAAGCAGATTCTATTGCTGCATTTTCATCACTATCAGAACCGTGTACTGCATTTTCTCCAATAGAAGTTGCATATAATTGTCTAATAGTTCCTTGTGCAGCCTCTGCTGGGTTTGTAGCACCAATTAAGGTTCTAAAATCTTCAACGGCGTTGTCTTTTTCTAAAATAGCAGCAACTATTGGTCCTCTAGTCATAAACTCAACCAATTCCCCAAAAAACGGACGCTCGCTATGTACTCCGTAAAAAGTTTCGGCGTCTCTTTTTGTCATTTGCGTTTTTTTCATTGCTACAATTCTAAATCCTGCAGCGTTAATTTTTTCTAAGATTGCACCAGTATGTCCGTTTTCAACAGCATCTGGCTTAATCATTGTAAAAGTTCTGTTTGTTGCCATTTTCATTTTAAATTTTTGCAAAAGTACATTTTTTAGTTAGATGTGCAAGTTTATCTACTGGTAAACTTGATTTATTTCTTGTAAAACAATATTATCTCTGCCTCTCATTTGCATGGTTACTTTTTTTGCTTTAAAATTGAAAAGAAGTAAGCCAAAACTGATATCTGAAATTACGTTTTTAATTCTGTATTTATTAGGTTCAGAAGAAAAGTTGGTGTACGAGTGGGTAAGTCCGCTAGAGGTAAAATCTATTAAAGGATATGATAAATTTTTTACCGTTGTTTTAGAAAATTCAGAAATATGCCGGTCTCCAGAAATAATAAATATTCCTTTTGTGGTAGTATTTGCAATTGTTTTTTTAAGTTTATCTACTTCGTGCGGAAAATTACCCCAAGTTTCAAAACCATGCTCGGCAGATAGTATTTGAATGCTACTTACAATAATGTTGAAATCTGCTTTTGAATTGTTTAGTTCGTTCGTAAACCATTGCCATTGTTCAGTTCCTAAAATACTTCCTTTTCCATAGTTATTAGGAGTGTATCTTCTGTTTTTGTTTTTTGATGCCGTTAATGAATCTCTAAAATATCGAGTATCTAAAACAATAATTTTTACACTTCCTTGGTTGGTTGTAAAAGTTTTAGAGTGGTAAACACCTTTTTGAGTTCTTCGTTTATCGTTGGTATTTACACCTAAAAAGTCTAAAAATAATTGTTGCGCTTGGTCTTTTTTATGAAATTCTTTTCCTCCGTCATTTAATCCGTAATCGTGGTCGTCCCAAGTGCCTAAAATAGTTGTAGTTTCAATTAATTGTTTGTAGCCGTCTTGTTCTAATTGCATTTGATAATCGTTTTTCATTTTTTCCATATCATCAGTATCAGAATAAATGTTATCGCCACCCCAAATCCAAACATTAGGCTTGTTTTTTAAAACTTCTTTCCATAAAATATTTTTTTCATATTGCTTGTTGCATGAGCCAAAGGCAATGGCAAAATCGGTATTTTCGTTTAATTTATCTGCGGTATTTTGTTTAGAAGCACAAGAAAAAATGAATAAAGCGAAAATAATTTTAATAAAAAATTTCATAAAAAAAGATGTGTTTATTATACAAAAGTAGGGCAAAATATGTTTTATACAATGTTAATAAATTGTATCTTCGCCCCTTATGATACTAAGAAATTTTAACGAGTTAAAACTGTTTTTAAGCACACCAAAAAAAATAGTAATCACAGGGCACAGAAATCCTGATGGAGATGCCGTAGGTTCTACCTTGGCATTGCAAACCTATTTGCTAAAAAAAGGACATAAAGCAACTGTGGTATTGCCAAATGAATATCCTGACTTTTTAAAATGGTTGCCTAAAACAGGGGAACTGTATTTTTTTGATAAGCAGAACGAGCAATCAAAAAAAGCAATTCGTAATTCGGATATTATATTTTTATTAGATTTTAATGCTTTGCACCGAGTGGGCAATGAAATGCAACGTGCTTTAGAAGAATATACGAAGGATTTTGCAATGATTGACCATCATCAACAACCCGATGAGGTAACGTATATGTATTCTAATACCGAAATTTGTTCTACCTGCCAAATGGTGTATCATTTTATTGAAATGATGGAAGATGTTGATTTGATAGAAAAAGACATTGCTACCTGTTTGTATACTGGAATTATGACCGATACGGGCTCGTTTCGTTACCGATCAACAACAAGCATAACACACAGAATTATTGCAAACTTAATTGACAAAGGTGTTGAAAATGATAAAATACATACCAACGTGTACGATTCAAATTCTTATGGGCGTTTGCTGTTATTAGGGCAAGCACTAAGCAATTTGGTAGTTTTTCCTGAAATAAATACGGCTTTTATTACTTTAACAGCTCAGGAAAAGGAAAAATTTTCTTTTGAAAAAGGGGATACAGAAGGTGTGGTAAATTATGCTTTATCATTAAAAGGAATTGTTTTTGCGGCAATTTTTATTGAAGATGAGGAGCAAAAAATTATAAAAATATCGTTTCGTTCAAAAGGTAAGTTTTCGGTAAATCAGTTTGCTAGAAATCACTTTAATGGTGGAGGGCATGATAATGCGGCGGGTGGTAAAAGTGAATTAAATATGGAAAAAACAATTGCAAAATTTAAAGAGTTATTACCTTTGTATAAACAAGAATTACTTTCTAGTTATGAAGCATAATTTGTTATTTATTGTTATTTGTATTTTGTTGGTTTCTTGCAAAGAGCAAGAAGCTAGAAAACCCATTGTGCAAAAAACAACCAATATTTTAAAAGAAGTAATAACGGAAAGCAAGAAATTAAACGAGGCAGAAGAAGAAATAATTAAGCAATATATAGCGAACGATTCTTTGCATACGTATATAAATTCTTCAAAAGGTTTTTGGTATTATTACAATCATAAAATTGGTGAAAATTTAGTAACTCCAAAACCAGAAGATATAGTAACTTTGTCTTATAATATTCAAGATTTGCAAGGCAATATTATCTATTCAAAAGAAGTTTTAGGAACTAAAGAATATATAGTTGATAAGCAAGATTTTATACCCGCTTTACAAGAAGGAATAAAATTAATGAAAATAGGAGAAACCATTACATTTGTTATTCCATCTTACAATGGTTTTGGTGTTGTCGGCGATGAAAATAAAATAGGAATAAATCAAACAATAAAAAGTACAGTAACACTAATACATATTAAATCAAATAATAAAAATGAAAACAATTAAAATTTTAGCAACAGGTATTTTAGTAGCAGGTTTCACTGCTTGTAACAACCAAGGAGTAACAAAAAAAGCGTTAGAAACAGAAATAGATTCTGTAAGCTATGCATTAGGAGTTTATACAGCTGATAATGTAAAAAAGAATTTTGAAGGAATTGACGGAAATGTTTTCTTGCAAGGCTACAGAAATATACAAGATTCTTCAAACTTAATAATAACTCTTGAACAGGCTCAACCAATTATACAAGCCTATTTTGCAAAACAGCAACAAATAAAAGCAAAAGAAATGGAAGAAAAAGCAGCTGCTGAAGCAGAAGCTAAGTTTGGAGATGTTAAAAAAGCAGGAGAAGCCTTTTTAGCTGAAAATAAAACAAAAAAAGGTGTAAAAACTACAGAAAGTGGTTTACAGTACATCGTTTTAAAAGAAGGAAACGGAGAGACGCCAACACCAGAATCAAAAGTGAAAGTTCATTACCACGGTACGTTAATTGACGGTACAGTGTTTGATAGCTCGGTTGATAGAGGAGAACCAGTAGAGTTTGGCGTTACTCAAGTAATAAAAGGGTGGACAGAAGGTTTACAATTAATGAAAGCAGGAGCAAAATACAAATTTTTTATTCCTCAAGAATTGGCTTACGGAGCACAACAAAGAGGGGAACACATAAAACCTTTTTCTGTATTAGTTTTTGATGTAGAACTTTTAGAGGTTAAATAATTAAAATGAAATATTTTTTAAAATTCTTACTGTTTATTGTTTTGTTTTCAGCTTGTAAAGTAGCAAAATATCCTAATTTAGAAAATGGCTTGTATGCAGATATACAAACAAATAAAGGAGATATTTTGTTGAAATTATACGCTGAAAAAGTGCCAATGACGGTAGCTAATTTTGTAGCCTTAGCAGAAGGAAATCATCCTAAAGTAACCGATTCTTTAAAAGGGAAAAGATATTACGATGGGGTGAAATTCCACAGAGTTATAAAAGATTTTATGATTCAAAGCGGAGATCCTACAGGCACTGGCGCGGGCAATGCAGGATATAAATTTGCAGACGAGTTTCCTACAGATTCTTTAGGGAAATTGCTTTACAAACACGATGCAGCAGGAATTTTATCAATGGCAAATTCTGGAAAAGCAACCAATTCTAGTCAGTTTTTTATTACTCATCAAGAAACGCCTTGGTTAGACGGAAAGCACACTGTGTTTGGAAAAGTGGAATTGGGGCAATCAGTTGTAGATACCATTGTGAAAGACGATGTTATTAACAAAGTGGATATTATTAGAATAGGTAAATTTGCTAAAAAATTCGATGCTCCTACCATTTTTCTTTCAGAAGTAGATAATGTTCCTTTAAAAGAAAAAGAGCGTTTGGAAAAGCTAGAAGCTATTAAAAAGGCTTTTCAGCAGAAAATGGGTATTGAAAAAGCAGTAAAAACAGCTTCTGGATTACAAATTTTAACACTTAAAAAAGGTACAGGTAATAAAATAACCAACACTTCTAAAAATTCTTTGTATTACACTTTGTACACAGCTAATGGACAGCAGATTGAAAGTAATTTTGGAGAAACTTCTTTAGAGTTTTCAATAAACGACGGTCAACCTTTAATCACAGGATTTAAGGAAGGGATTTTAACAATGAGTGAAGGAGAAAAAGCACGTTTATTTGTACCTTATTATATTGGTTTGGGTGGAAATGCAAACGGAGCAATACCTCCAAAAACCGATTTAATTTTTGAAATAGAAGTTTTAAAAGTATCTAAATAATTTGATAGACACTATTTTACAATTAGATAAAGATTTTTTTCTATTTCTTAATAATTTAGGAAATGAACAATGGGACGGATTTTGGTTATTTATGACAAATAAATTCGTTTCCGTTCCGTTGTACATTTTATTACTTTTTCTTATTTATAAAAAATACGGATTAAAAAGCGCTTTAATTGTGTTTTTATTGGCAATAGTAGCCATAGCAGCTTCAGATCAGTTATCACAATTATTTAAGTACGGTTTTAAAAGACTACGACCTTGCAATGAAATTGACAGATCAATAATGCGGCTAGTAAAAAATAGTTGTGGTGGGTTTAGTTATTTTTCGGCACACGCTTCAACTTCAATGACGTTAGCCATATTTTTCGGGTTGGCATTTAAACACATTTATAAAAAACTAATCTATTTTTTGGTTGTTTTTGCGCTGTTAATAGCTTATAGTAGAGTTTATATTGGAGTGCATTATCCGTTGGATATTACAACAGGAACATTTTTTGGTATTGTTATTGGTTTTTTAATGAATAAATTAAGAGTTCGTTTAACAAAAAACTTTTCTGTTTAATTGTTAAAACTTTGCATGTTTACCAATTTATAGTATTCTCCTTTTTTTGCTAACAATTCTTCGTGTTTTCCTTGCTCTACAATTTCACCTTCTTTTAAAACAACAATATTATCGGCTTTTTGAATGGTAGATAGCCTGTGAGCAATTACTAATGAAGTACGGTTTTGCATCATTTTTTCTAGAGCGGTTTGCACTAATTGTTCGGATTCTGTATCTAAAGCAGAAGTAGCTTCATCTAAAATCATAATTGGTGGATTTTTTAAAACTGCTCTTGCAATGTTTAAACGTTGTTTTTGTCCGCCTGAAAGCGTATTTCCACTATCGCCAATGTTTGTATTGTATTGCTGTGGTAATAATTCTATAAATTCGTGTGCATTTGCAATTTTTGAAGCTTCAATAACCGCTTCGCTGGTTGCATTTTCAACGCCTAAACTAATGTTGTCTTTAACAGTATCGTTAAATAAAATAGAATCTTGCGATACAATACCCATTAGGTTTCGTAATGATTTTTGAGTAATGTTTTTTATGCTAACTCCGTCTATTTTTATGCTTCCGTTATTTACATCGTAAAAACGAGTAATTAAATTTGCAATGGTTGATTTTCCACTACCCGATTGCCCTACTAAAGCTACTGTTTTTCCTTTGGGGATTGTTAACGAAAAGTTTTTTAATACGTATTTGTCTGCATATTTAAACGAAATGTTTTCAAAATAAATTTCGCTTTCAAAAGACTTTTTTTCTATCGCATTAGGAATATCTACAATTGTGTTTTCTGTGTTTAGTATTTCCAAAATACGTTCTGCTGAAGCCTCGCCTTTTTGAATGTCATAATAAGTAGTTGTAATAAGTTTTATCGGGTTTAAAATGGTGTAAAACAATATAATATAACCCAAGAACTTATCAGCTTCTAAAGGGCTTGTTTTAGTTAAAACTTCGTTTCCGCCAAACCATAAAATTGTAATTATAGTGGCAGAACCTAAAAATTCACTCATTGGTGAAGCTAATGATTGCCTATGAATAACGCTGGTCATAAGTTTTTTAAAACGAAGGGTAGAGTTTTGAAATTTGCTTTCAATTACTTTTTCGGCATTAAAGCCTTTTATAATTTTTAATCCTGTTAATGTTTCTTCAATAAAAGATAAAAATATACCCGTTTCTTTTTGAGATTTTATTGAATTTGCTTTTAATTTTTTACTAACCGATGAAATTATAAAGCCCGATACAGGCAGTAAAATAAAAACAAAAAGCGTTAATTTTACACTCATAAAAAGCATAATGCTAATTGAAATTAGTACCGTTAAAGGCTCTCTTGCCATTACTTCTATTGCGTTTAAAACAGAGTATCCTACTTCTTGCACGTCAGAAGTCATACGGGCAATAATATCTCCTTTTCGTTTTTCAGAAAAGTAAGAAACAGGTAGTTCAACAATTTTTCTATATAGTTTATCACGTAAATCTTTTATAATACCTGTTCTTGAAAAAGTAATAGCGTAGGAAGCCAAATATCGAAACAGATTTTTAAAAAAGAAAAGCGAAAGCGATAAAATGCAAATGAATAATAATGTTTTAATTTCCCCGTCGTTTATAATTTTTTGAGAAATAAAATAGTTAAAACTATTTTCAGCATAATCGCCAATATTATCTATTCCATTAAAAACAGGTTTTTCAATTGCTTTTTTTTCTGATCCAAATAAAATGTTTAAAACAGGAATAAAGGCTAAAACAGAAAGAACATTAAAAATGGCATATAAAATATTGAATAGAATGTTTAAAATAGTAAACTTTCTATATTTCTTTTCGTACCGTAATATTTTTTTAAAGTGTTTCATTTACAATAATTTCATTTCTTTAATAATTCGTTCAATTTTAGTGTCTAATTTTGTTTCAGTCTCTTCAGCACTTTCAATTGATGTTAAAGGCGAATTTACACTAAAATAGAACTTTATTTTGGGTTCCGTACCACTTGGTCTTATGGCTATTTTTGTGCCATCTTCGGTTTCATAAATTAGCACGTTGGATTTTGGAATATCTAATGTTAAGGTTTCTTCTGTTAGCATATTTTTTGCTGTAGAAGTGCTATAATCGTAAATAAATGTAATTTTAGAACCGTCAACGTTTGAAAGAGGATTTTCTCTAAAATTATGCATCATTTGTTTAATTTCATTTGCTCCGGTAATGCCTTTTTTTGTAATTGAAATTAAATGTTCTTTGTAAAAATTATTTTTCACATAAATATTTAATAGTTCTTTGTAAAAAGAGCTGTTGTTTTGTTTTGCAATTGAAGCAATTTCACAAGCCAGTAGGGTAGCGGTTACGGCGTCTTTATCCCTAACAAAATCGCCAATCATATAGCCAAAACTTTCTTCTCCACCACCTATAAATTCTTGATTTGGGAAATCTTTAATCATTTTTGCAATCCACTTGAAACCAGTTAATCCTACTTTGGTTTCAATTCCGTAAGAAGTTGCAATTTCGTTCACTAAATTTGTAGAAACAATGGTTGACCCAATAAACTGATTGCCATTTAATTTGCCTTGTTCTTGCCATTTTTCGCATAAAAAATGGGTCATTACACACATGGTTTGGTTGCCGTTTAAAAGCTTCAGTTTTCCCTTTAAATCTCTAACAGCAATCCCTATTCTGTCGGAATCTGGGTCGGTTCCAATTACTATGTCTGCATCAATTTTATTAGCTAAATCCGTTGCCATTTTAAGTGCTTCCGGTTCTTCTGGGTTTGGCGATTTTACCGTAGGGAAATTACCATTAGGTTCAGCTTGTTCTTCTACTATGTGAACTTGCGTGTAACGTGCACGTTTTAGAAGTTCAGGAATTAAAGTAATGGAAGTTCCATGTAAAGAGGTGAATACAATTTTTAAATTTTTTCTGTTTTTTGCATTAAAACTGCCGTTTTTAATTGAAGCGGTTAAAAAAGCATCATCGATTTCTTTACCTATTAAAGTGATTAAATTAGGGTTTGCATTAAAATTGATGTTAGAAAAATCCGTGTTATTTACTTCCTGAATAATTTCGCTGTCTTGCGGAGGTACAATTTGTCCGCCATCGTTCCAATATACTTTGTATCCGTTATATTCAGGCGGATTGTGAGAGGCAGTAAGTACAATTCCGGCATCGCAATTTAGGTGTGTTACTGCAAACGATAGTTCTGGTGTTGGTCGTAAATCTTCAAACAAAAAAACCTTAATATTATTTGCTGAAAACACATTGGCAACCAATTGCGCAAATTCTTTGCTATTATGCCTACAATCGTAAGCAATAGCCACTTTTAATTGTTTTTTAGGGAAACATTTTTGCAAGTAATTGCTTAGCCCTTGCGTTACTTTACTTAATGTGTATTTGTTAATTCGGTTGGTGCCAACGCCCATAATACCTCGCATACCACCAGTACCAAATTCTATATCTTTATAAAAACAATCGGCTAATTCGGTTGGGTTTGTATCAATTAATGTTTGAACTTTTTTTTGCGTTTCAGCATCAAAAGTATTTGTAAGCCATTGTTTTGCTTTATTTAAAATGTCGCTCATTTTTTGTATTTTGCAGATAAAGAAAAGTTAAAAGTTTGCCTTTTCTTTAATTTTGTAATGTTTTTCTTCGTTTTTAGATTTCACTAACAATTCGCCAATAAAACCTGCTAAAAATAATTGCGTTCCTAAAATCATGCAAGTTAAGGAAATGTAAAACCAAGGATCACTAGTAATTAAAATGGTTTTTAGGTTGGCAGATAGTTTATATAATTTAATAATTCCAATAGAAAAGGCAGAAATAAGTCCAAAAAGGAACATAATACTACCAAAAAAACCAAAAATATGCATTGGACGTTTGCCAAATTTTGAAAGAAATGAAATGGTAATTAAATCTAAAAAACCATTTATAAAACGATTCATCCCAAACTTTGTAACACCATATTTACGTGCTTGATGCTGTACAATTTTTTCACCAATATGATTAAAGCCTTCGTTTTTTGCTAAAACAGGAATGTAGCGGTGCATTTCTCCACTTACTTTTATGTTTTTTATTACAGCGTTTTTATACGCTTTGAGTCCGCAATTAAAATCGTGTAGTTTTAGACCAGAAACTTTACGAGCCGCCCAATTAAACAGCTTAGAAGGAATATTTTTTGTAATTACATTGTCGTATCGTTTCTTTTTCCATCCAGAAACTAAGTCGAAATTATTGGCTATAATTAAGTTGTATAATTCAGGAATTTCATCGGGGCTGTCTTGCAAATCAGCATCCATTGTAACTACCACATCGCCTTTTGCTTGTTCAAAACCAGCATCTAAGGCTTGCGATTTTCCGTAATTTTTTTGAAACCGAATTCCTTTTACTTCTTCATTTTGCTCAGAAAGTTGCTCAATTACTTGCCAAGAATTATCAGTACTGCCATCGTCAATAAAAATAATTTCGTAGTTATAATTATTGGTTTGCATAACTTTTGCAATCCAACTATGTAGTTCTTGTAAAGATTCGCTTTCGTTTAAAAGAGGTATTACTACCGAAATATCCATATATAACGCCATAAAAATAGTAAAAAGCAAATTTACAATTTACCTTTTACTATCACTACTTAATTGTTTGTTAATTTAATATTGGTCTTCTTCAGGGGTTTTCATAATGGCACCTGCAATTGCAGAAATTACAAAACCAATAAAAGCCATAAATAATAATCCATAGGCAGCACCTAAAAAAGGATTTTGGTTTCTTGCTTTTTCAACTTGTTGGTCAATTATGTCTTCACTCATACCCCATGCTTCTAAAGCTGTTCTAGTAACTTCTAATTTTTGTTCAAGTAATTCAGGGGCAATAAAGTTTTCTAACACATATTGAAAGCTAAGCGCAAGAAGTCCCCATATTAAGGCAATACCAACTCCTGTTTTAACCGCTTGTCCCCAAGACATAATTCCGTTATTGGTTTGTTTAAATTTTTTTATCCCTAGAACTATTAATATAATAGGTAATAAAAAGCTAACAATTGTCATAAAAACACCAGGGTCAACAGATTTTCCCATGGCGTAAAGTATTACAGCGACTAAAATACTAGCGATTCCTGTTATTACTCCATAAGTTATTATAATGCCCTTACTACTTACTTGATTTTCCATTGTTTAAAATTTAGTTCTACAAATATATTAATTCTGTTTTTTGTGTTTACTAATTAAATAACAATTTATTAGTAATCAATTCATTAAAAATGTTACATAAAAATTAGTGTTTTTTAATTGAAAAAATAAAAATAGATTGTAAATTTGCATCGGCAAGTCCTACACAACTAGCTCCCTTTGAATCCCCCAGGGTGGGAACGCAGCAAGGGTATTAGGTTGTAGCAGTGTGATGTAGATAGCTTGCCATTTTTTATTTAACAAAGTTTCGTTGCTTTTTAAGCTTTGTTCGTTTTACTTCTTGGATGATGCAATTCAACTACTTCTTTTAAATAGCTTTTATCTAAATGCACATAAATTTCCGTAGTGGTTATGCTTTCATGACCTAATAGTTGTTGTATGGAACGTAAGTCGGCTCCGTTTTTTAATAAATGTGTTGCAAAGGAATGACGCAAGGTGTGTGGTCCAATTTTCTTTTTCAAATTTATTTTTGTGGCTAGTTCATTTAAAATGATGAAAACCATTTGACGTGTTAATTTTTTTCCTCTTCTATTTAAAAATAAGGTGTCTTTGCATTCGTTTGCTGGATTTATATTGCTTCTAATTTCGTTTATGTAAAAGGTAATGAGGTTTTGAGTAGAAAAATGAATGGGTATAAAACGGTATTTATTCCCTTTTCCTAAAACACGAATGTAATTGTCGTTAAAAAATAAATCGGAAAGTTGTAGATTGATTAGTTCGCTTACACGCAAACCGCAACTATAAATGGTTTCAATAATTGTTTTGTTTCGTTCTCCTTGTGGGTGAGTTAAATCAATGGCGGCAATTAGGTTGTTAATTTCTTCTTCCGAAAGGGTGTCGGGTAATTTTTTGCCAATTTTTGGAGTTTCTATTAAGTCGGTAGGATTGTCTTTCCTGTAATCTTCGAAAATTAAGTAATCAAAAAAGCTACGCAATCCTGAAATTAAACGTGCTTGGCTTCTAGCATTTATGGTTTTAGCTGTTTCGTATATAAATTGTTGTATATCGGTTTTATCAATTTTAACAGGGGTTTGGTTAATTTCATTCTTACTAACATAATTTGATAGTTTTTTAACATCTCTAATATAATTATTAATGGTGTTGTTAGAAAGTCCTCTTTCTATTTGTAAAAATAATTTATAATCTTGTATTGCTTCTTGCCAATTCATTGTGGAAAGTTCCTTTTAGCGTAGTGTTTTTTGTTTTATTGTTTAAATATCCTCTATGTGCTATTTTTATGTGTTTATAACTTATTGTTAATAAAGCTAGATAAAATAATTTAAATTACTTAAAATAAAACAGTTATTTGTTTATATATTTGTTCATAAATTGTTAATAACTATCTTAACTTATTGTTTGGTTATTGTTTGTAAAAGTACAATATTTGCCTTTAAAATAATTTAAAACAATTTAATTATGAAAAAAATTTTATTAGTAATTGCAGTAGTTGCTTTTGGTTTTACTGCTAACGCACAAAAAAATGTTGTTAAAGTAAACCCTTTAGGTTTGATTTTTGGAGCAGCTGATTTATCTTATGAGAGAGTATTAACAGATAAAAGTTCTGTAGAGGTAGGTTTTTCATATGCTAGTGCAGATGTTTCTTTTGGAGCTGAAAAAATAGGGAGTAGTGCTATTGGAGGAGAAGTGAAGTATAAACTTTATTTTTCTTCATCAAAATCAGCTCCTAGAGGTTGGTATGCGTCTCCATTTGTTAGTTATGCTAATGCTTCAGCTAAGTCAAGTACAGGTTCAGATGTAGGTTATTCTTCTTTTTCAGGAGGTGCTTTAGCTGGTTACCAATGGGTATTTGGTGGAGCAGCTTCAGGTTTCGCATTAGATTTAAACTTTGGAGCTCAATATATGTCAGTTTCTGCGGCAGCAGGAACATCAGTTAGTTTAGAAGGGTTTTTACCAAGATTAGGTTTATCTTTAGGATATGCTTGGTAAGAATTAATAATTATACAATTATTCTTAAAAAGAGAGCAAATTTTTGCTCTCTTTTTTTTTGTAATGAGGTTTTGTTATATATTTGCTTTAAAACTTAAAAATGAAAAGAATGAAAAAAGTAATATTTGGTTTACTGTTAGTTCTAGGTACGGCAGCAGTAGCTCAGCAAAAAAATATTGTAATAGGAGTAAATGGAGGCTTACCTGTGAGTACTTTAAAAGATTCACATAAGTTTTCTGCAGGGGTAGATGTATCTTATTTATTTGATTTTAACATTTTTGGAACAGATGACCAAAGTCAAATAGGGGTTACAGCAGGTTATATTTATTATTCACCTGAAAATGACAGTGTAGCTAGTAGATCGTATGTACCAGTTGCAGGTTCTGTGCGTTTTAATAGTGATGAAGATAAGTTTTTTCTAGGTGGAGACCTTGGTTGGGCATTTGCCATTTCACCAGAAGGTGATAGAGGAGGCTTGTATTTCAAGCCAATTATAGGCTACAACATTACAAAGAATATTCAAGTAAGTGCTGGGTATGCCGTTATTAAGAAAAAGCAAGCTGACTTTTCTAATATAAATTTAGGATTAGCATATCGATTTTAGTATTTAGCTATATAAAATAGAAAAAACGGAGGTATAAAATGCTTCCGTTTTTTTATTCCATAATTTTTGTATTTTCACTTTATGAAATTAATTATAATAAATGGCCCTAATCTTAATTTATTAGGCAAACGCGAACCTGAAATTTACGGAGTACATTCTTTTGAAGATTATTTTGAAACCTTAAAAAAGCAATTTAACACTGTTGAATTAAGTTATTTTCAATCGAATATTGAGGGAGAAATTATAGATAAACTTCATGAAGTTGGTTTTGAAAATTATGATGGTATTATTCTAAATGCCGCTGCTTATACACATACTTCTGTGGGTATTGCTGATGCCGTAAAAGCAATAAAAACACCTACAGTAGAGGTGCATATTTCTAATGTACATACACGAGAAAATTTTCGTCATATAAGTTATATTGCTCCGAATGCAAAAGGTGTAATTTTAGGCTTCGGTTTAAAAAGTTATGTAATTGCCATACAAAGTTTTATGTAATTTTTTATGAATGAAGAAATAAGTAGAACTTTACAGGCTTTACAAGAGCAAAAACTAATACTTTATCCAACCGATACCGTTTGGGGTATCGGTTGCGATGCCACAAATTTTAAAACGGTTTTAAAAGTATATCAGCTTAAACAACGTGAAGAAAGTAAAAGTTTAATTTTATTGGTAAGTTCTTTACATATGCTAAAAAAACATGTAAAAGTTTCTAAAAAAGTTACTGAAATTTTAAAGAGTTCAATCAGTCCGACTACTGTTATTTATCAAAATCCTAAAAATTTACCAAAAGATCTTGTTGCTACTGACAATACCATTGCTATTAGAATAGTAAAAGACGAATTTTGTAGAAAACTAATAAAACGCTTTAAAAAACCAATTGTTTCTACTTCTGCTAATATAAGTGGTGAGTTTACTGCCAAATCATTTTCAGAAATAAGTGCTTCAATTTTGAATGGCGTAGATTATATAGTAAATTTGCACCGAAATAGGCAAGCACCAAAACCTTCTAAAATTATTCAGGTAAAAGAGAACGACATTCTGGTGATAAGAGAGTAGATACATGCAAAATAAGTTTTATAAAGAAGCTATTACCCATAAAATTTTTGAATATATATCAAAAGCCTCGGAAATATTACAAACCGAAAGTTATGTAATTGGTGGCTTTGTTCGTGATTATTTATTACAAAGAGAAAACAAAAAAGATATTGATATTGTAACGGTTGGCAGTGGTATTGAACTAGCAAAAAAGGTTGCTGAATTATTGCCAAACAATCCAAAAGTTCAGGTTTTTAAAACCTACGGAACCGCAATGTTACGTTATAACGATATTGAAATTGAGTTTGTAGGTGCAAGAAAAGAATCGTACACTGAAAATAGCAGAAACCCAAAAGTATGCGAAGGTACTTTGCAGGACGACCAAAACCGAAGAGATTTTACCATTAACGCCTTAGCTTTAAGTTTAAACAAAAATACGTTTGGGTTGTTGTTAGATTCGTTTAACGGAGTGGAAGATTTAACCAACAAACGAATTAAAACGCCTTTAAATCCAGATATTACGTATTCTGACGATCCACTTCGAATGATGCGTGCTATTCGATTCGCTACGCAGTTACATTTTACAATTGAAGAAAAATCGCTTCAAGCCATTACAAAAAATGCAGACCGATTATCAATTATTACAAGAGAAAGAATTGTTGATGAATTGCATAAAATACTGCAATCAAATCAGCCTTCTATTGGCTTTTTACTACTTGAAAAAACAAATTTATTAGCGCAAATAATGCCAGAATTAACCGTTTTAAAAGGAGTAGAAGAGGTTGAAGGGCAAAAGCATAAAGATAATTTTTATCATACGTTAGAAGTGGTTGATAACATTTCTAAAAACACAAGCAATGTTTGGCTACGTTGGGCAGCCTTATTGCACGATATTGGCAAAGCACCTACGAAAAAGTTTCATAAAAAAGTGGGTTGGACTTTCCATGCACACGAGTTTGTAGGTTCAAAAATGGTGTTTAAATTGTTCAAACGTTTAAAAATGCCTTTAAACGATAAAATGAAATTTGTTCAAAAAATGGTGCTTTTAAGTTCAAGACCCATTGTTTTGGCATCTGAAGTAACCGACTCGGCAGTAAGACGACTGGTTTTCGATGCAGGGGATGATATTGATAGTTTAATGACTTTATGCGAGGCAGATATTACTACCAAAAACCTTAAAAAGTTTAAGAAATACCACCAAAACTTTGAGTTGGTTCGGTCTAAAATTAAAGAAGTTGAAGAAAGAGATAGCGTACGTAATTTTCAACCACCAATTAGTGGAGAGGAAATTATGAAAACTTTTAATTTACAACCTTGTAGAGAAATTGGGCAAATAAAAGAAGCCATAAAAGAAGCCATTCTTGATGGAAAAATACCTAATGAATACAACGCTTCGTATCAGTTTATGCTACAAGTAGGTTCTAATTTAGGTTTACAAACCAGTTAAGGTTGTTTTTTGTGTAGGTATAAAATTTTCTTTGCAGCATTAAAAGCTGTTGTTTCTTTCTTTTTCAGTTTAGTTAATTGTTTTGAAAGCGCTTTTTTTATTATTGGGTTTTGGTAAAAATCAGCTTTTAATGCTTCGTTTATTAAAGATAAAAACCAATCTTTTTGCTGTTCGTTTCTTTTTTTATCAAAAAAACCACTGTTTTTACACTTACTAATATACTGTTCAATTAAATTGTAAACTTCTAAAATTCCGTTGTCGTGTAGCGCACTAGCCGTTACTACTTTTGGTTGCCATCCGTTTTCTTTTGGCGGATATAAATGCAGTGCTTTGGCAAATGCCACTTTTGCAATTTTTGCATTTTTTATGTTTTGTCCGTCTGCTTTATTAATAACTATGGCATCTGCCATTTCAATAATGCCGCGTTTTATACCTTGTAAATCATCTCCTGCACCCGCAAGTTTTAAAAGCAAGAAAAAATCAACCATTCCGTGTACAGCAGTTTCCGATTGCCCAACACCAACAGTTTCAACAATAATAGTGTTAAACCCTGCAGCTTCACATAAAAGAATGGTTTCTCGTGTTTTTCTAGTAACACCACCCAATGAATTTGCTGAAGGCGAAGGACGAATGAATACATTTTTATCAGTAATCAATTGCTCCATGCGGGTTTTATCGCCTAAAATACTGCCTTTGTTTACCGAACTGCTTGGGTCAACCGCCAATACAGCTACTTTTTTTCCTTGTTGGGTTAAATGTTTCCCGAAAGCTTCAATAAACGTGCTTTTTCCAACCCCAGGAACGCCTGTGATTCCTAAACGAACAGATTGCTTTGCGTAGGGTAAACAGCGTTGTAAAATTTCGTTTGCTTTTTCTTGATGTTTATTATTTGTGCTTTCAATTAAGGTAATGGCTTTACTTAAAAAAGTAATGTTTCCAGCTAAAATATGGGTAACAAAATCATCTATGGAAGTTTCTTTATTTCTACTAAATTTAATTTTTTCAGCAACCGTTTTGTTTGTATTTTTTTTAGGAAACTTTTCTTCTTTTTTTAAAGACGATTTTGATTGTTGCTTGTCCATAATAAATAGTCTGAAAATAAAAAATTAGTTACTTTTAGCAAGGTATTAATTAATTTTTTTATACAAGAATGAATACCTAACGGCTAATAAAATAAACAGAGGAAGTAAACTTAAAGGAAATAATTGAATTTTTAACAGCCAAATAATTGGGATACTTGCCAGTAAAATAAGTAAGAACCCAAAATAGGCTTTCATCCATTTTGGGAGTTGTTTTTTTAAAAATGAAACCGAAATAATTAGGTTAGGAGCAAATGCCCACACAAAATTAAAATTATTTCCTGTGGTTGAATGGTTGGTAAGAAACCATAAAAACACAACTAAAACCCCAACGATACCTGTAAAAAATAGCAGAAAGAAATCAAACCATTTTGCTGTTGTGTTTTTTTTAAAATTGCTATAAGTAATAAACAAGCCAATTATTAATATAAGGCTGAAAATTAAAAACGGACTTATAAAATCACTTTCCGCTTTAATGGGTTTGTGGTTTAAAAGTGTTGTTTCTTTTTCAACTAGTTTTTCTAATCTGTTCTCTTTGTAAAACGAAGCCTCTTGAAAAGCTAAATGCGTATAATCTGGCAAGTACATATATTGGTTTGCCGTTGCTTTTTTATCTAATTTGCTACCTAAAGCCACGTTAATACCTAAACTTCCCCAGCTATTCCAATGTATTTTTGTATTCATTAATTGCCTAAAAGATTCTTTTTTGGTGGCAAAACTATTGCTGTAACTTAGTTTTTCGCCTAAAATAGTTTTTGTAATATCTCTAGGTTTGGTGGCGCAGTTATTAAAAAATGGGTCGTATAAATAATTACAGTTTTCAGGCAAAGCGTTGTTTTCTAAATAGTCAAAAAAACGTTGTTTGTCATCAATTGTTAAATTTAATACTTGCGCTTTTACCCAACGTTTATCAGTATTGTTGCTTTCTAAAAAATATTTAAACGGATATTTCGCTAATTTGTAAATTAACTTTCCTTTGGTAAAATTTGAATAAAAATTTGGCGCATTGTAATCAAAAATTCCATAATTGTACACCAAATCGAATTGTAAACTAGGGTCTGTTATTCGAAAAGCGGTATGCCCAAATTTTTCGTACAACACATTTCCAGGACCAACGGTAATTAGGCTTATTTCAGCTTTTTCAGAGAGTTTTGTTTGCCCTAAAATCACTTGTGTTAGCGTTAGTATTGAAAGGAAAAAGAAATATTTTTTTAACATTGAAACGGTTTTTTACAAATATCTAAATTTTATAAAGATATTTTGCGAGTTATTAATTAAAAAATAATCATTGTTTTTTATACTTTCGTACAAAATTAAATGGCATGAATTTTAAAAATCAAATTCCAAATATATTAACACTTGGAAATCTTTTTTGTGGGACTGTAGCTGCAATTTTTGCTGTAAGGGGAGATTTTGAATTGGCAGCTTTGTTAGTTGGTATTGGTATTTTATTTGATTTTTTAGACGGATTTACAGCACGTTTACTAGGCGTACAAGGCGAATTAGGCAAACAGTTGGATTCTTTAGCTGATATGGTAACAAGTGGTGTTGTGCCAGGTATTGTTATGTTGCAATTGTTAGTTAGTAGTATTGATAAAGATGCTGTTGGATATTTTGGGGTAGAAACAGGTGAAGAAACAGGAAGTTTTTTACCTTATTTAGGGTTGTTGTTAACTTTATCAGCTTGTTACCGATTGGCAAAATTTAATATTGATAGCCGTCAGTCCGATAATTTTATAGGTTTGCCAACGCCATCAATGGCAATTTTTATAATTTCTTTGCCTTTAATTTTAGATTTTTCTAACATAACTTTTGTAACCAATTTAATTACAAATACAGGTTTTTTAATAATAATTACCATACTTTTTAGTGTTTTAATGAATACCGAAATTCATTTGTTTTCTTTAAAGTTTAAAAACTATAGTTTTAAAGATAATATTTTAAAGTACGCATTTTTAATAATAGCTGTACTATTGTTGGTTTTATTGAAGTTTACAGCCATTCCTTTAATTATTCTGTTTTATATTGTGTTTTCCGTTTTTATTCGTTTTCTGAATAAAAAATAAATCATTCGTTGTAATCTTTCATTGCTTGGTAAAAGATACTTACCTTCGGTTTTTTATAGTTTTATTTTTAAAAAAATATGGCATTAACAGAATCAAATATGATGGAATTAGGTACACAAGCACCTAACTTTATATTGTTAGACACTGTTTCTAATAAAATGGTATCGTTAACCAAATTACAATCGGACGTTGCAACGGTAATTGTTTTTATTTGTAATCATTGTCCGTTTGTGCATCATATCAATCAAAAATTGGTTGAAGTAGCAAATGCATATCAACTAAAAGGTATGCAGTTTATTGCCATTAATAGTAATGATGTTGTTGCTTACCCAGAAGATGCACCAGAGTTAATGACGGAAGTGGCTAAAAAAGAAGGATACTCTTTTCCTTATTTGTACGATGAAACTCAACAAGTAGCAAAAGCGTATAAAGCTGCTTGTACTCCAGATTTTTTTGTGTTTGATAAAAATATGAAATGTGCTTACAGAGGCAGATTTGATGAAACAAGACTAAATTTAGGAACACCAACAGGTAAAGATTTATCAAATGCGTTAGACAATTTATTAGAAAATAAAGAAGTTATTAAAAACCAACAGCCAAGTATGGGATGTGGTATAAAATGGAAGTAAGTATTGCGTTAGTTAGGTTTAATAAAGCTACGTTTCTTTTTTAATTCAAAATCTTTTCCTAAATATACTTTTCGTACGGTTTCATCGGCGGCTAATTCTTCAGGGGTACCTTCTTTCAATATACTTCCGTTGTACATTAAATAGGTTCGGTCTGTAATTGCTAAGGTTGCTTGTACATCGTGGTCGGTAATTAAAATACCAATGTTTTTGTCTTTTAAATGTGCTACAATGTTTTGAATGTCTTCTACAGCAATTGGGTCTACACCCGCAAAAGGCTCGTCAAGAAGTATAAAATTGGGGTCTGAAGCTAAACAACGAGCAATTTCGGTTCTTCTTCGTTCTCCTCCTGAAAGTAAATCGCCATTATTTTTTCGAACGTGCCCAATATTAAATTCGTCAATTAGTTCTTCTAACCGTTGTTTTCGTTCGCTTTTTGTTCGGTTGGTAAATTCTAAGACTGACATAATATTGTCTTCCACCGAAAGTTTTCTAAAAACAGAAGCTTCTTGTGCCAAATACCCAATGCCCTTTTGTGCACGTTTGTACATGGCATCTTCTGTAATTTCTTTTTCGTTTAAATAAATAGCTCCGCCATTGGGTTTTATCATTCCAACAATCATATAAAACGAGGTTGTTTTACCAGCTCCGTTTGGGCCAAGTAAACCAATAATTTCACCTTGTTTTACTTGTAAAGAAATGCCTTTAACTACCTTTCTGCTACCATATATTTTTTGAATATTGTCTGCTCTTAAAATCATAATACTGAAAAAGTTTTAAAGGTTTTTATTGTTTTCTAAAGCTTCCCAAAACTCTACGGCACGTCTTAAATGCGGAATTAAAATAGTACCACCAACTAATGTAGCGATAGACATTGCTTCCATCATTTCCTCTTTACTAACTCCGTTTTTATATGCCGTTTCTAGGTGATAGGCAATGCAATCATCACAACGTAAAACAGCGGAAGCTACCAAACCTAATAATTCTTTTGTTTTTGTAGGTAAATGTCCTTCAGTATAGGCATTGGTATCTAAATTAAAAATTCGTTTGATAATTTTATTATCGGTTGCTAAAATTTTTTCGTTCATTTTAGAACGATATGCGTTAAAATCTGCTACTTTATTTGACATTTTGTTGCTTTTTATACACAAAATTAGAAATATAAATACTTATTTCGTATAAAATTAAAATAGGAATTGCTACAATTATTTGACTAGCAACATCGGGCGGCGTAATTACTGCCGCAACGATTAGTACAAGTACCAACGCATGTTTTCGGTATTTTTTTAAGAAACTAGGTGTTACTAGGCCCATTTTTGAAAGGAAATATATTAACACAGGTAATTCAAACATTAAAGAAACACCAAGTAAGGTATTTGTAATTAAACTAATGTAAGAACTTAACGTAAAACTGTTGGTAATTTTATCGGTAATTTGATATCCGTAAAAAAAGGAGACTGACATTGGAATAATTACATAATAGCTAAATAAAATACCAATGAAAAATAAAAGTGAGGCTACAAAAATAAATCCTCTTGATTTTTTTCGTTCATTTTTATGTAAACCAGGCGCTATAAATCGCCATAATTCCCATAATACATAAGGAAAAGACACTATAAAACCTAATATAAGCGATACCCAAATAGCCGTCATAAACTGTTGAGTTAAAGCCAGTACTTGTAGCTTTTCAGAAAAATTAATGCTACAAAAACTACTAGTAATGCCCATTTTACCAAAAACGTTGCAGAAAAATTTATACGTAATAAAATCAGGACTTAAATGTGCCAATAAAAATTTATCAAATACGATACCTTGAAAAGCAAATAAGAAAATAGCAACAATGCAGATAGCAAAAAAACTACGTACCAAGTGCCATCTTAATGCTTCAAGATGATCTAAAAAAGACATTTCGTTTTCTTGTTTTGCCATTTTTAAAAAACGTCTTTAGAATTAAAGATAAATTTAACAGCATTCTCAAAATTAGTATCAATTAATTTTGTTAAATTCGCAATGGCTTTACTTTCAAGAAGTATAGTTTCTTTTGCTATGGTTAAAATAGAGCTAAAATCTGTCAAAGTAGATAGGTTATATGCTGGTTAAACAATTTTATTAAAGTTTGTAATAATTTTATTTTGGGAAAGCCTAAAATAAAGCGTAAAAATAAGGATATTTTTAATCAACTAAACTTTTTAACAAAATAACTTAAAAACATTGAATAGTTATAGTTGTTTTTTTGTAAATTAGTTTAGATTTTATTTTAAAAGATGAGTAATACAGAAATTGATTTATACGGACCGTTAAAAAAGTTTTTTGGGTTTAATAAATTTAAAGGGTTACAAGAAAGCGTAATTAAAAGTATTTTAAATAATAACAATACGTTTGTAATTATGCCAACGGGTGGTGGTAAATCGTTATGTTACCAATTACCCGCTTTAATGAAAGAAGGTACAGCAATTGTGGTTTCGCCGTTAATTGCGTTAATGAAAAATCAAGTGGATGCCATTCGTGGAATTTCTGAAAATCAGGGGGTGGCGCACGTATTAAACTCGTCTTTAAACAAAACAGAAATAGCACAAGTTAAAGAGGATATTAGCAATGGAATTACCAAATTACTATATGTTGCGCCTGAATCTTTAATTAAGGAAGAATACGTAGCGTTTTTACAAACTCAAAAAATATCTTTTGTAGCGATAGATGAAGCACATTGTATTTCGGAATGGGGGCACGATTTTCGTCCAGAATATAGAAATCTTCGTCAAATTATTAAAGAAATTGATAATGTTGCCGTAATTGGTTTAACAGCTACAGCAACACCAAAAGTACAGGAGGATATTTTAAAGACGCTAGGAATGAGTGATGCCAATACTTTTAAGGCATCGTTTAACCGCCCGAATTTGTTTTATGAAGTTCGTCCAAAAACAAAAGATGTAGAGAAAGATATTATTCGTTTTATAAAACAATACGAAGGAAAATCGGGCATTGTGTATTGTTTGAGTAGAAAAAAGGTTGAAGAAATTGCACAAGTTTTACAAGTGAATGGTATTAAGGCAGTGCCGTATCACGCAGGATTAGATGCCAAAACTCGTGTAAAACATCAAGATATGTTTTTAATGGAAGATTGTGATGTGGTAGTAGCTACAATTGCTTTTGGTATGGGAATAGATAAGCCCGATGTACGTTTTGTAATTCATCATGATACTCCAAAAAGTTTAGAAAGTTATTACCAAGAAACAGGTAGAGCGGGTAGAGATGGAGGAGAAGGATATTGTTTGGCGTTTTATGCCTATAAAGATGTTGAAAAGCTCGAAAAATTTATGGCAAACAAACCTATTTCCGAGCAAGAAATTGGGCATGCGTTGTTGCAAGAAGTAGTTGGCTATGCTGAAACTTCAATGAATAGGCGAAAGTATTTATTACATTATTTTGGTGAAGAGTTTGACGAGGTAAATGGTGAAGGAGCCGATATGGACGACAATACAAGAAACCCCAAAAAGAAACACGAGGCAAAAGAAGATGTTGTAAAGTTGCTTGTTGTTGTGCGGGATACAAACGAACAGTACAGACCAAAAGATATTATTAGCACTTTAATAGGGAAAGAAAACGCATTGTTATCTTCACATAAAACCCCAAGTCAATCGTTTTTTGGAATTGGTAGTGATAAGTCCGACAAGTATTGGATGGCTTTATTACGCCAAGTATTGGTGGTTAACTTTATTAGAAAGGAAATTGAACAGTACGGTGTAATAAAACTTACTGAACAAGGGAGAGCTTTTATAGAAAACCCAAGTTCTTTTTTAATGACCGAAGACCACGTTTATAGTACTGAAAATGATGATAATATTATAGCCAATACAAAATCTTCTAGCGGAGCTTCTGATGAAGTTTTGGTGAAAATGTTAAAAGATTTGCGTAAAAAAGTGGCGCATAAATTAGGTGTACCGCCGTTTGCTGTTTTTCAAGACCCTTCGTTGGATGATATGGCGTTAAAATATCCAATGGATTTAAATGAATTGGCAACCGTACACGGCGTTGGCGAAGGAAAAGCGCGTAAATTTGGAGATGCCTTTGTAAAATTAATTTCCGATTATGTTGAAGAAAACGATATTGTTCGCCCAGACGATTTAATTGTAAAAAGTACAGGTGTAAATTCTGGTTTAAAACTCTTTATCATTCAAAATACAGATAGAAAATTACCTTTAATAGATATTGCAAAGTCTAAAGGGTTGGAAATGAGTGAACTTATTAAAGAAATGGAAGCTATTATTTTTTCAGGAACAAAACTAAATATTGACTATTCAATAAACGATTTGTTAGACGAAGAACAGCAAGAAGAAATTTACGAATACTTTATGGAGTCTGACACCGATAAAATTCAGGCTGCTTTAGATGAATTTGATGGTGATTACGATGAAGAAGAACTTCGTTTAATGCGAATTAAATTTATAAACGAAGTAGCCAATTAACTACCACTTCCTTTTTGGCATAACAATTGACTTATACAACTGAATAAAGATGCTGTTTTGTTATTTAAACAGCTTATATTCAGTTTTTTTAATTATATTTTTAATTTTAATATGTTCATTTTAAAGGTAATTAAAATGTCATATTGACAGCTAAATGTTTATGAGTAAATCAAAAATAATAAAATTGGACAGTTTGTCGCTTCAACATATATTAAATGAAGATTCAGAGTTAATTCCGTTAATGACTCCGGAAGACGAAGAAGTTATAAATAAAGAAGAAGTCCCTGAAATCTTGTCTATTTTACCACTAAGAAATACGGTTTTGTTTCCAGGGGTGGTAATTCCAATTACAGCAGGGAGGGACAAATCTATCCAACTAATAAAAGACGCAAATTCTGGAAATAAAATAATTGGTGTTGTTGCACAAAAAAACGGTGAAGTTGAAGAACCAACTGTAAAAGATATTTATAAAACGGGTGTTGTAGCACAAATTTTACGTGTTTTAAAAATGCCCGATGGAAATACTACGGTAATTATTCAAGGAAAAAAGCGTTTTGAAATCAAAGAAATTGTTCAAGAAGAGCCTTACTTAAAAGCAAAAGTAAAAGAAGCTGTTGAAGAACGAAATGTTGATAATAAGAAAGAATTTAGTGCAATTATTGAATCTATAAAAGATCAGGCTTTACAGGTAATAAAGGAAAACCCTATGTTGCCAACCGAGGCTTCGTTTGCTATAAAAAACATACAATCTAATTCGTTTTTGGTAAGCTTTATTTCTTCAAATATGGATTTAAGCGTACAGGAAAAGCAAGTAATTTTAGAAAAGGACAACTTAAAAGAACGCGCTTTATTAACCTTAAAAAATTTAAATAAAGAGCTTCAAAAATTAAAGTTGAAGAATGATATTCAGTCTAAAACACGTTCGGATTTAGACCAACAACAGCGAGAATATTATTTGCATCAGCAATTAAAAACTATTCAGGAAGAGTTAGGTGGCGTTTCTAACGACCAAGAGTTGGAAGAAATGCGTTTGAAAGCAAAAACCAAAAAATGGACAAAAGAAGTAGGAGAAACCTTTGATAAAGAATTGGCACGTTTGCGCAGAATGAATCCACAAATGGCAGAATTTGGCGTACAACGAAATTATTTAGAATTAATGTTAGAATTGCCTTGGGGCGAATATTCTAAGGATAAATTCAATTTAAAGAACGCTCAAAAAATATTAGATAGAGACCATTTTGGTTTAGAAAAGGTAAAAGAGCGAATTATTGAGCACTTGGCAGTTTTAAAATTAAAAGGCGATATGAAATCGCCAATTATCTGCTTGTACGGACCTCCTGGTGTGGGTAAAACTTCGTTAGGGAAATCAATTGCCGAATCGTTAGGGCGTAAATATGTGCGTATGTCTTTGGGTGGTTTGCGTGATGAAGCTGAAATTAGAGGACATAGAAAAACGTATATTGGAGCTATGCCAGGTCGTGTAATTCAAAATTTAAAAAAGGCAGGTACTTCAAATCCTGTTTTTGTGTTAGACGAAATTGATAAGTTAAGCAACAGTCATCAAGGCGACCCGTCTTCTGCAATGTTAGAGGTGTTAGACCCAGAGCAAAATACCGAGTTTTACGATAATTATTTAGAAGTAGGTTTCGATTTATCGAAAGTGCTTTTTGTGGCAACGGCAAATAATTTAAGTGAAATTCCGTGGGCGTTAAGAGACCGTATGGAAATTATTAACGTTACAGGTTACACTATTGAAGAAAAAGTTGAAATTGCCAAAAAACATTTGCTACCGAAACAGTTAAAA
Source organism: Morinoia aosen (assembly GCA_030386875.1). Taxonomy (NCBI): domain Eukaryota; kingdom Metazoa; phylum Arthropoda; class Malacostraca; order Amphipoda; family Talitridae; genus Morinoia; species Morinoia aosen. The sequence goes on from JASJYW010000027.1 coordinate 58,397,244, forward strand.
GAACACGGTTTAACGGCAGAAAATTTAAAGTTAGGGAAAACTCAAATTGAAAAAGTTGTAGAAGGTTATACCAGAGAATCGGGTGTTCGTGGTTTGGAAAAGCAAATTGCCAAAGTGGTTCGGTTTGCAGCAAAATCAATTGCATTGGAAGAAGAATACAATGTGGTGTTAACAAATGAAGATATAGAAGCCATTTTAGGACCAGCACGTTTGGAGCGCGATAAATACGAAACAAATGATGTTGCTGGTGTGGTTACTGGTTTGGCGTGGACAAGCGTTGGGGGCGATATTTTATTCATAGAATCCATACTTTCTAAAGGAAAAGGGAATTTAACTATTACGGGGAATTTAGGAAAGGTAATGAAAGAGTCGGCAACCATAGCATTAGAATACATTAAGGCAAATGCTGAAGAATTTGGTGTAAATCCTACAGTTTTAGAAAATTACAATGTGCATATTCATGTGCCAGAAGGGGCAACACCTAAAGATGGTCCAAGTGCAGGAATTACGATGTTGACCTCTTTAGTTTCGGTTTTCACACAACAAAAAGTGAAAAACAAATTAGCTATGACGGGCGAAATTACCTTACGAGGAAAAGTATTGCCTGTTGGCGGAATTAAAGAAAAAATATTAGCAGCCAAACGTGCCAATATTAAAGAAATAATATTGTGTGAAGATAATGAAAAGGATGTTTTGGAAATTAAGAAAAGTTATTTAAAAGGGTTAACATTTCATTATGTTTCAGAAATGCATCAAGTAATTGAAATAGCTTTAACAAAGCAAAAAGCGAAGAATGCTAAAAAGTTGTTATAAATAAAAACCTCCTTTTTAGGAGGTTTTTATTTATATAAGCATTTGTAATTTATGCATTGCTTTTTCGTCTTCTACCAAAACTATTAGGTTTTTTATTAGTAGCTGAACTGTTGTTACTTCTTCTAGGTGAACTTGAATTTGAGCTTCCTCCGCTATTTCGTTTTCTACCAAAACCACCTGATGCGCTAGAAGGTTTTTTCTTTCTACTGCCACCACCGCTACTGCCAGAGCGTTCTTTTTTAGTAATTTCAATATTTACCAAACGGTTGTTAAATTCTGGATTGTTTTCTTTAAAAGCTTCTAAGGTTTCGTTTTCGAAATTTTTATCAATTTCAAAGAAAGAAAAGGTATCTAAGATATCAATCGCTCCAATTTCTATTTTATCGCCAATATTTTGCTCGTTAATTAAACCGATTAATTTTCCTGGGTTTAGGTTGTCTTTTCTACCAATATTGATAAAAAAGCGCGTCATGTTTTCATCATTACTTCTTGTTGATCTACTATTACTTTCTGATGATAAATCGTTTAAATCAGAAGCCTTATTATAGTAGCTTAAAAATTTATTAAATTCTAAAGAAACAAACTTTTGTATTAATGTTTCTCGGTCTAAACCTTCCAGTTTTTCGTAAATGCTTGGTAAAAATTCTTCAATTTGAGTGCTGTTTACTTCGGTATTTTGAATTCTATCAATTAAATGCATTAATTGACTTTGGCATATTTCTTTACCGCTAGGTACTTTTGTATGTACAAACTTTTTGTTAATTATTTTTTCAATTGGTCGTAACTTTCCTTTTTCTTTGTTGTTTACTAAAACAATTGAAATTCCTTTGTTACCAGCTCTACCTGTACGTCCACTTCGGTGGTTGTAGTTTTCAATTTGGTCGGGCAGTTTATGGTTAATTACGTGCGTTAATTCGGTAACATCTAAACCACGAGCAGCAACATCTGTGGCTACTAAAATTTGTAAGGTTTTGTCACGAAATTTACCCATTACGCTATCTCGTTGTGCTTGCGATAAATCTCCGTGCAACGCATCAGCATTATAGCCGTCTTTTATTAGATTGTCAGTAATTTGCTGCGTTTCTCTACGAGTCCTACAAAAAATTATGGCATAAATATCCGTATTTACATCAACAATTCTTTTCAAAGCAGGGTAACGTGTTCTTTCGGTTACTAGGTAGTATTCATGAGAAACATTATCAGAACCTTGGTTTTTTTCACCCGAAGTAAGTTCAATAGGCTTGTTCATATAATTTTTAGCAATCGCTTCTACTTCTTTCGGAAAAGTTGCCGAAAATAATAAGGTTTGTTTGGTTTTTGGGGTGGCCTCTAAAACTTTATCTAGCTCGTCTTTAAACCCCATGTTTAACATTTCATCGGCTTCGTCTAAAACTAGCCATTTGGTGTTTTCTAGTTTTAAAGCTCTACGATTTATTAAATCTACCGTTCTACCAGGAGTACCCACAACAATTTGTGCGCCTTTTTTTAAGCCTTTAATTTGTTCTTCAATATTTGCCCCTCCGTAAACGGTTACCACTTTTAGGCTTGGAATGTATTTTGAAAATTCTTTAATGTTTTCGCCTATTTGAACGGCTAATTCTCGTGTTGGCGATAAAATTATGGCTTGCGTGTTTTTATCATCAGCATCTATTAATTCAATAATAGGCAAACTAAACGCGGCTGTTTTACCGGTTCCTGTTTGAGCAAATGCTTTTAAATCAGTTCTCGAAGCAATAATTTGTGGAATTGCTTTTTCTTGAATTACGGTTGGTTTTTGGTAACCTAAATCGGTTAATGCTCGGTTGATAGACTCTTTTAAGCCTAATTCTAAAAATGTTGACATTTTGTCTGTGGTTTTTGTAGATTCACAGACGCCAGTATCCGTAAATCAGAATTTATAAATCGCAACAATTAATACTTTTCTGCAAGTATTAATCTAATTATTAAGTTTTTAATAAAACAGATGCAAAGCTACAACAAATTAAATGAAATGAGCAGTACCTATTCGTTTTTTTGAAAATCTTTTAATTGCTGAAGTATTTTGTGAGAAGAAATAGAGGCAAAACCATTTACAATTTTTCCATTTTCGTTTACAAGTATGGTTCTTGAAAAACCACTTGTTAAATAATTATTCGCTTCACTTTTGCGGGTAAATAGAACTGGTTTTCAATAGGTAATTTTTTACAGTAATCCTCTTTTACAACAGAATCGTTAATAATTACAAATTGTAAATTAGGGTTTTTATGCGACAAATGCCTAATTCTTGAAGATATCCATACGGTAGATGCATATTTTGGTTTTCTAAAAAAAATAACACTTTTCTTTTTAGCAATGATGGATTGTATGCTTCGGTTTGTATTAGTATAATCTTTTACTGAAAAAAAGGGAAGTTGCTGTCCTTTTTTTAAGCTTTCTACATCGGTTATTAATTTTTTTATTTGTGCTACATCTTCATTATTTGTATTTAACTTAAAGAACGTATTAAATGGATTTTCGTTAATTTCACCCGCGGATTGGTCGTAAAAATAATTTTTAATAGCTAGTTTTAAATAGTTGTTTTTTAGTTCTTTAGACTGAATGTTTTTATCAATACTATTTAATAAGGCTACGGTAAATTCTTCAGAAGTATCGTCTGAATTTTGCTGAAAAGCCTCATTATAAATACGACTAACTAAATAGTGTTTATAAGGGGTGAAGAACGAAATAGAATCTAAATTTATGTTTACGTTTTTTCTAAAGCTGTAAAAAGACTCTGGTATTTTAATGGATGAATTTTGGTAAGTAGGATATTCTTCTAAATAGCTGTATAATGGATATGTTAAGGCAATTTTTAACGTGTTTAAAAAGGAAACGGATTCGGTTGGGTTTTCGGCAGCATAATTGTTAAATTGTTTCAATTTTTCTTTTGCAAGAGAATCAATTTTGTTTTTAAATTTTTCAGGTTCTAATCTATATAGATGAAAAATCATTTTTCTTTCCCTCTCATCATTTAAAAAAACATCTACTAACTTGTTGTTTCTTTCAGCATTTTTTCCGCTAAAAACTAACGATTCGTCAAAAGCCCAAGTGTTTAGGCGTATTAATAAACTATCGTTTGGTTGTAAATAAAAAATTGAAGTTCTACTCCATGACTAAAAGAATATAAGCCTTCTTTTATGTTGTTGAATTTTTTTAAAAAAGTATTGTTGTCATTTAAAAAAAGCGTGTCTATTTCTCCGTAATTATTAGACAAAATAACGGTTTTACTTTTTGGGTTTATTATTTTACCACCAAAATAGGTTGCATTTTCTTTTGTAGAAAAAGTACATCCTGTTAGTAATAAAAGAGGTATATATATTAAGCCTATATATTTCATATAATTTGTAAAATGATAGTGTAATTAGGGAATGTTGAGGTATTAGCAAAAGTAAGAATTACCAAACCTTAAAAATGTTAACGAGGTGTTAAAAGTAAGTTTGGTAATTTCATTTTGTTTGATGAAGTACTTTAAAATTATAAGGTTTTACTGTTTGAAGACGTAGTATATTTTATACTTTTGCACAAACTTTAAAATAGTAGTATGTTATCAGTTTCTAATTTATCGGTTCAGTTTGGCAAACGTATTTTGTTTGATGAAGTAAACACAAAATTCTTACAAGGCAATTGCTATGGAATTATTGGCGCAAACGGTGCAGGAAAATCCACTTTTTTAAAAATTATTTCAGGTAAGCAAGATCCAACATCAGGTCAAGTGCATTTAGAAACAGGTAAAAGAATGTCTGTTTTAACGCAAGACCACTATGCTTTTGATGAATTTCCTGTGTTAGAAACGGTGGTGATGGGAAACAAAGATTTGTTTAAAATTAAAAAACAAATGGATGATTTATACGCAGATTATACAGATGAAAATGCAGAAAAAATAGGGGAACTTCAAATTATTTTTGAAGAAATGAATGGTTGGAATGCAGATTCTGATGCCGCAGCAATGCTATCGAATTTAGGCATTAAAGAAGATTTGCATTACACGTTGATGAAAGATTTGGATGGAAAACAAAAAGTACGTGTGTTAATTGCACAAGCACTTTTTGGAAACCCTGATGTGTTAATTATGGATGAGCCAACCAACGATTTGGATTTTGAAACCATTGCTTGGTTAGAAAACTTTTTAGCGAATTATGATAATTGTGTGATTGTGGTTTCGCACGACCGTCACTTTTTGGATGCGGTTTGTACCCATATTTCGGACATTGATTTTGGAAAAATAAATCACTATTCAGGAAACTATACGTTTTGGTACGAATCGAGCCAATTAGCTGCAAAACAACGTGCGCAACAGAATAAGAAAGCGGAAGATAAAAAGAAAGAGTTGGAAGAATTTATCCGTCGTTTTTCTGCCAATGTTGCAAAATCGAAACAAGCAACTTCGCGTAAAAAAATGATTGAAAAATTAAACGTAGAAGATATTAAACCCTCAAGCAGACGTTATCCTGCCATTATTTTTGATAGAGATAGAGAAGCAGGCGATCAAATTTTAAACATAGAAGGTTTAACAAAAAACTTTGAAGACGAAACGCTTTTTAGTAATATTGATATTAACTTAAATAAAGGCGATAAAGTAGCAGTTATTTCTAAAAATTCAAGAGCTGTTACAGCATTTTATCAAATAATTTCGGGTACTGAAAAAGCCGATGCAGGTATATATAATTGGGGAGTTACCACAACGCAATCGTACTTACCGTTAGATAATTCATCGTTTTTTCAAAATGGCGAATTAAACTTGGTAGATTGGTTGCGCCAGTACGCACAAACAGAAGAAGAGCGTGAAGAGGTTTTTTTAAGAGGATTTTTAGGGAAAATGATTTTTTCGGGTGAAGAAGCCTTAAAAAAGAGTAATGTGTTGTCTGGGGGGGAAAAAGTACGTTGTATGTTATCTCGGATGATGATGACCAGAGCTAATGTTTTATTACTAGACGAACCAACCAATCACTTGGATTTAGAATCTATTCAAGCCTTAAACAATTCATTAATTAATTTTAAAGGAACGGTACTTTTTTCAACGCACGACCACGAGTTTGCGCAAACTGTAGCAAATAGAATTATTGAAGTTACCCCAAAAGGAGTTATTGACCGTTATACAACTTTTGATGAGTATTTATCGGATCCAAAAATTAAAGAGTTACGTGCAAAAATGTATGAATAACTATGAAATTAATGCATATAAAAAAGACCTTTGAAAACATTTTTAAAGGTCTTTTTTTATAAAGCTAGTTAGGTAAATTTTTTAAATTGTAATTCTGAAATTTTAACATCGTATTTTGAACTTATTAAATTTTATTATGTGTTAAATAAAACCCAATATTAAAAAAATGAAAATAGATGGATTTATTAAAAATTATATTTGTACATTAAATTAATAACTTATTAAACATATTTAAAAATGAAATTAAAATTAATTACCCTACTTTTTGTATTTACTACAATTGCTATAAATGCACAAGAAAGTGCTTCAAGTATTTTAGAAAAAGCTTATGCGAAAGCGAAAGCAGAAAATAAAAATGTGTTTTTAAAATATAGTGCTTCTTGGTGTGGTTGGTGTAAAAAAATGGATGCACAAATGAAAAGTGAAGAATGTAAAGCTCTTTTTGATGATAATTACGTTACAGTAACTTTAACGGTTATGGAATCTCTTAACAACAAACACTTAGAAAACCCAGGAGCAATTGACTTATTAAAAGAGCAAAAAGGAGAAAAAGCAGGTTTGCCTTTTTTTGTTATTCTTGATAGCAAAGGAAAGGTACTGGAAGACTCTTTTGATTTAAATGATCAAAATTTAGGTTGCCCAGCTACAAAAGAAGAAGTAGATGAATTTACTGAAATACTTAAAAAAACATCAAAGCTTAATGAAAAAGAGTTAGCCATTATTGCAAAAACGTTTTCTAAAAAACAATAATTTAAAATTCTTTTATTTTAAAATATAAAAAAACAGCCCTAACAATTAATTGTTAGGGTTGCTTTTTTGTAACGGACTAATAATTTTAACATCACTGAACGAAATAGCACCACGTACAACTCCGTCAATAGTATCTTTTAAAGCTTCTATGAGTTGTATTTTTAATTGCGATTTATGATAAATTAAACTAACCTCACGTGCAGGGTGCGGTGTTGTAAATTCTCGAAGAAATTTTTTATCACTATCGCTTAAATCTAATGTATGTAAGTAAGGTAAAAGTGTCATCCCTAAACCTTCTTTTGATAGTTTTATTAAAGTGCTAAAGCTTCCACTTTCTAATTGAAATTTCTTTTTATTATCAATTCTATGCGTTCTGCATAAATTAATAACGCTATCTTTAAAACAATGCCCGTCTTCTAAAAGAAGAATATCATTCATTTCTAATTCTTCAACACTAATAAAACGTTGATTGTAAAGTCTATGATTTAAAGGAACTAACCCAATAAAAGGCTCGTAATATAAAGGTCTTTCTTTTATGGCTTCGTTTTCTAAAGGAGTTGCCGCAATGGCAGCATCTATATGTCCGTCAGTTAATTTTCTAACAATTTCTTCGGTTGTTAATTCTTCAATAATCAATTTCACTTTTGGGTATTTTTTTGTGAAATTGTTTAAAAACATTGGCAGTAAAGTAGGCATAATTGTAGGAATAATACCTAATTTAAATTGCCCGCCAATATAGCCTTTTTGTTGATCTATAATATCTAAAATTCTATTGCTTTCATCAACAATTACTTTGGCTTGTTCAACAATTCGTTTTCCAACTTCGGTTAATTGAATTGGTTTTTTTGAACGATTAAAAATTTGTACATCTAATTGGTCTTCTAATTTTTGAATTTGCATACTCAAGGTAGGTTGAGTAACAAAACTGTGTTCGGCAGCAACCGTAAAGTTTTGGTGTTCTGCTACTGATAAAACATATTTTAGTTGTGTGATTGTCATTGTGTATAAAATTTTGTGATAAAGATATTAAATCTATCAATTATAATTATAGTTTTTCTTTAAAAAGTTATCATACCTTTGAAATATCAAAACTTAAAAAGTAAAAAAATGAGTAGTACAATTGTAGGGTTAGACAAAAACAAATCGGAAAACTTGGTAAAAAAACTAAACGTTTTATTGGCAAATTTTCAGGTATATTATCAAAATACAAGAGGGTTGCACTGGAATATTAAAGGAAAAAACTTTTTTGAATTGCATGTTAAATTTGAAGAGTTTTATACTGATGCTCAAGAAAAAATAGATTTAATAGCAGAGCGTATTTTAACATTACAAGGCGTTCCGTTACATACTTTTGAAGATTATATTAAATTAGCAAAAGTGCCTGTAGGAAAAAATATTTCAAACGATGAAGCTTCTGTAAAATTAGTAATTGGTTCTTTATCTCAATTATTAGAAATAGAGCGAGAAATATTAGATTTATCGGGTGAAATGAATGATGAAGGGACTAATTCAATGATGAGCGATTTTATTGCCGAGCAAGAAAAAACCTTATGGATGATGAATGCGTGGTTAGGTTAGTTAATAAATGAATGATATGAAAAAAGCGGTTTCAATTTTAAACCGCTTTTTTTATTTTTAAATATTAAGATTTCTTTTTAGCCATTAATTTTTTTTGATAACGCCCTTGTACAACATCTACAATTATTAAAATAGCCAACACAAAATAGAAGGTTGTTTTGCTCATTGGTACAATATCGTTTCCAAAAAGATTTATATGTGCTAGGTGACCTCCTTCGGTAACCAACATTATTCCAACAATAAAAAGGATAAACAAACCAAGCACTTCGTACATTCTATTTTTTGCTAAAAAAGCAGAAATTTTATCGGCTAAAAGGAGCATTAAGAGTCCGCTAGAAATAATAGCAATTGCCATAATAATAAAGGCAGTTGTAGAATTTTCTATACTACTAGTAAGCCCTATGGCTGCTAAAATAGAATCGAATGAAAATACTAAATTCATAATTACAATACTAACAATTACTGCATTGGCAGATTTTTTTCCTTTTCCGTTTTCAGAAGAACTATCTAAATTTTCAGTAGAAATTATGTGCCAAATTTCTTTAATTGCGGTATAAATAATAAATCCACCACCCGCTAAAACAATAAGACTGTGTCCGTTAAATGAAAACTTTACAATATCTTTTATTTCGCCTGTTAAAAATGAAAAAGGTTCTTGAAAAAAATCGATAATAGTAACCAAAATAAAAAGCAATACAATTCGTAACACAATTGCAATTAAAATCCCTACTTTTCGTACTCTTTTTTGGTCGTTTTCGGGTGCTTTTTTGGATTCTAACGAAATGTATAACAAGTTGTCAAAACCTAA
>JASJYW010000027.1:58406871-58458717 GCA_030386875.1 Morinoia aosen
ACCCCAAGCAAGCCTATTTTATATGAAATTTTAGATTAATTTTTGTAAAACTACTTTAAAACAAATAGTATCTTTACACTATGGAATTACTTTTTACAGGTTTAATTGGTGGAGCAATAGTTTCGTATTTTATTTTTCAACGGTTTTCGTTAACAAGCAAGAAAAGTTTAACAGAAAAACAATCGGTTGTTTTGTTAGATAAAATTAAAAAAGTATCAAAACTAATCACTGTTGAGGGCGATTTTTCTGAAATTTATCATCATGAAGATACCGAGAAAAAATTCTTAGGATTTAGCAGTAAAAAAAAGGCAATTATTTTAATTAATGCCAAGGTGCACGTTGGGTTTGATTTTAGAAAAATTAAGCTAGAAGCCGATACTAAAAAGAAGCAAGTAATTATATCTAAGTTTCCAAAACCAGAGGTGTTGTCTATTGACCCAAATATTAAGTTTTACGACATTCAAAACGGATATTTAAATAAATTTGATACTTCTGATTTAACAGCCTTAAGCCAAGAAGCAAAAGAGTATATTTTAGAAAAAGTGCCCGAAAGTAATTTAATGATAACGGCAAGTAACGAGGCGAAAGATGCTATTTTGTTAATAGAAAATTTGGTTGAAACCATTGGTTGGCAGTTAGATTATTCGGCGTTAGAAATTCCAGAAAATAACCAAAAAGTTACTTAACTAACTTATTATAATTTTCCTGCACGAATTATGAATATAGAACAGCTTAGAGAATTTTGTCTTTCAAAAAAAGGAGTTACAGAGCACTTTCCTTTTGATGAAGTAACCTTGGTTTTTAAAGTATCAGGTAAAATGTTTGCTTTGGTTAGTTTAAATAAATGGGAAGAAGGAAATCAGGCAATAAACTTAAAATGCAATCCTGAGCGGGCAATTACTTTGCGTGAAGAATTTGAAGGAGTTTTTGCAGGTTATCATATGAATAAAAAAACACTGGAATACCGTTTTAGTAAATAAAGATGTGCCTGATAGTTTGGTAATTGACTTAATAAATCATTCCTACGAATTGGTAGTTGATGGTTTAACCAAAAAGCAAAAAGAAGTGTTGAATAATAATGTTGTATAGTATTCTACTTACAAATCCATAATTTTTTGTATTAAATCTGCTACAGGGAAAAAAATCCACGTCAGAACTTTCTAAAGTTCCCCAGTGAGCTATTAGCATTAAATTATACTCTGTTTCTTCAATACCACAAAGATATTCTGAGAATAAAAAAGACAATTCATTATCTACTTTATTTTCTATAATAGCTTCGTTCATAGAAGAACATATTAAATAAATAAATTCAGATTTAACTGCTGCTTCTAATAAATGGCAATTACCGTTATAATATAGAATAAACTCTTTAACTCTGTTAGCATCACTATTAATAATTCCCCAATCACTGGTTTCTTCCAAATTTAAATCAAAGCTAACTTCTTTATATGTTTTTTTCATATCATTTTAAAAACACAATGTAATAAAAAAAAGCCTTGAATTTATACTTCAAGACCTTTTTATATTTTATCAATTTAAATTTTTAAGCATTTAAAGGCTTTCCGTCCCAAGCTGCTTTTGCAGCTTCTTTTACTGCTTCAGAGTAGGTTGGGTGTCCGTGACAAATTCTTGCCAAATCTTCCGCTGAAGCTCGGTATTCCATAGCTACGGCAGCTTCCATAATTAAATCGGCAACACGTGCGCCAACCATATGAACACCTAAAATTTCATCGGTGTTTTTATCGGCTAATACTTTTACAAAACCATCAATATCTCCACTTGCTCTAGATCTTCCTAAAGCACGCATCAAAAATTTACCTGCTTTATAATTTACACCAGCTTGTTTTAATTCGTCTTCGGTTTTACCAACAGCGGCAACTTCTGGCCACGTGTAAATTACACCAGGAATTAAATTATAATCAATATGTGGTTTTTGTTCTGCTAAATATTCAGCAACCACAACACCTTCTTCTTCGGCTTTATGGGCAAGCATTGCACCTTTAACAACATCGCCAATTGCGTAGATGTTTGGTATATTGGTTTGCAAGTGCTCGTTTACTTCCACTTGTTTTTTTTCATTTAGTTTCACGCCTGCTTTTTCTAGGGCTAAACCTTCGGTATATGGTCTACGACCAACGGCTACTAAACAATAATCGCCTTTAAATTCAACTTCGTTTCCTTTTTTATCGGTTGCTTTTACAGTTATTTCGTTGCCTTTTCTTTCAACAGCTGTTACTCCGTGGCTAGTAGCAATTTCCATTCCTTGCTTTTTTAATACCTTTTGCAACTCTTTAGAAATGTCAGCATCCATTGTTGGGGTAATTTTATCAGCATATTCCACTACGGTTACTTCAGCGCCTAAACGTTTGTAAACCGAACCTAATTCTAACCCAATTACACCACCACCAATTACAATTAAATGTTTTGGTACTTCTTTTAATTTTAAAGCCTCTGTTGAGGTAATAATTCGTTCTTTATCAATGGTAATAAAAGGCAGGGTAGATGGTTTTGAACCCGTTGCAATAATAATATTTACACCTTCTATAACTTCATTAGTGCCATCGGTTTTTGCAATATTTACGTGTGTAGCATCTACAAACGAACCTAAACCTTCAAAAACAGCAATGTTATTTTTATCCATTAAATATTTAATTCCGCCTGTGGTTTGCTCAACAACAGTTGCTTTTCTTGCCACCATTTTTTCAAAGTTAAACGATGGTTTTTCAACTGAAATTCCATGCTCTTCAAAATGATTAACAGCATCGTAATAATGATGTGAAGAATCTAACAACGCCTTTGAAGGAATACAACCCACATTTAAGCAAGTACCCCCTAAGGTTGCATATTTTTCTATAATTGCTACTTTTTTACCTAATTGCGAGGCTCTAATTGCGGCAATATACCCACCAGGACCAGAACCAATAACGATAATATCGTATTTCATTTTTAATTTATTTTTTTAATAATATAAATAACAAATACAAAATTAAGCATAATAGTTGGTTTGTTGAAATATTGATTTAGAATTGTTTTACAACATTTTCATTCAATAAATAGTTAAATTTGTATTTGTATGAAAAATGTATTAATTATTGGTTTTGTTTGGGTAGAACCTAATTCATCGGCGGCTGGCGCTAGAATGTTACAAATTATTGAACAGTTTTTAAACAATAATTATTTAGTAACCTTTGCGTCTGCTTCGCAAAAAAAATAAAAATGCGATTGATTTAACAACACTAGGGGTTAAGGAGGTTTTTGTTGAGTTAAACGCTCAATCTTTTGATAATTTTATAAAAGAAGTAAACCCAAACATTGTGGTTTTTGACCGTTTTTTGACCGAAGAACAATTCGGTTGGCGGGTTGCAGAAAATTGCCCAAATGCACTACGAATTTTAGATACGGAAGATTTACATTGTTTGCGAAAAAACACGTGAATTGGCTTTAAAAAATAATGTAGCATTTTCTACCAATATTTTATTGAAAGAGGACATTACAAAACGAGAAATTGGCGGCTATTTTACGTTCCGATTTGGCTTTAATAATTTCTACTTTTGAAATGAGTTTGTTGCAAAATACGTTTAAAATTGATGAAAGTATTTTGTACCATTTATCTTTTTTGCTTTCTAAAATTGAAGAGTCTAATGTTAAAAATTGGAAACCTTTTAATGAGCGAAACCATTTTGTTTTTATCGGTAATTTTTTACACAAACCAAATGTTGATGCCGTTTTATACTTAAAAGAAACCATTTGGAAAGCTATTAAAAAACAGTTGCCAGAAGTAGAACTTCATATTTACGGAGCCTATGTTACGCAGCAAATAGAGCAGTTACACAACCCAAAGGAAGGTTTTTTAATAAAAGGATTTGCCGAAAACATAAATGAAGTAGTTGGTAGTGCAAAAGTTGTGTTAGCACCACTTCGTTTTGGGGCAGGTATAAAAGGAAAATTAACCGAGGCAATGCTTTTTGGCACGCCAAGTGTTACTACAAATATTGGTGCAGAAGGAATGCACGATGTTTTTCCCTTGGAATGGTTTTGTTGCCGATAATTTTAAAGAGTTTTCAGAAAAAGCTGTGTTATTGTATTCCAATGAAAGTTGTTGGCAACAAGCACAAAAAAATGGAATAACTATTATAAATAAATTATACGATAAAGAAAAGTTAGGAACTAAATTTATTGCAGAAATAGCGCAGAAGTACAAAAACTTAGAAAGCCATAGAAATGAAAACTTTTTAGGAAGTTTATTACAACATAACACATTACAAGCTACAAAATACATGAGTAAGTGGATTGAAGCTAAAAACAAAAAATAGCATACTAAATTTTTTGAGGTAGTAGATTAACATTTCTTTATCAATTAGAATATTTTAAAATTTGTACATTTGTAGTGTTAAAACAAATATGAAAACTTTTTTTAAAAACATAACAGCAATTACAGTAGCACTTTTAGTGTTGTTTTCAACCTTGTCTTTCACGGTAGAAAAACATTTTTGTTGTGGGGAGTTAATTGACGTTTCGTACTTTGGGGATGCTGATAATTGCGGAATGCCAAATGGCGAATGTTTGTTAATGAAAAAGAAATGTTGTAGTGATGAAATTCATAAAATAGAGGGGCAAAACGAATTAAATTCAAATGCTGATTTTAAATTTCAGTTTAAAAAAGTAGAATTTTTAGCAGCTTTTTTTATTAGCTACCAAAATCTGTTTTTAGAAAACAAGTTTAACAAAGTAATTTTTAACGACTTCTCTCCGCCTGATATTCCTATTAATTATCAGGTTTTTATACCAAGTATTTTTAATTTGATTTTTATATTAATATTCCGTTTTTAAGCTCTTTTTAATATAAAAAAGAGATAGAATTATTAATATAAAACATAAAAAAATGAAAAATAAAATAATAGGAATTTTCTTATTGTTATCCATTTCAATATATTCTCAAAATACTTTTAAGGGTATGATAATGGATAAGCAAAAAACAAAAAATAATTTAGGAGTTTTTGGTGCAAATGTGTATTGGTTAGGTACAGAGGTTGGTGCAGTAACCAATGAAAAAGGATGGTTTACCATTCCGTATAAATCAACCTATAAAAAACTGGTTGTTAGTTTTGTGGGCTATAAAACTGATACACTAACAATTACAAGTTTACAGCCAGTTCATCATTTTTTAACGCCAGAAAATAATTTAAACGAAGTTACGGTAAAAAGTGAGCGGAGTTCGATAGAAAAATCGTATTTAAAAACCGAAAATGTTTTTACGGTGCATAGTGATGAGTTATTAAAGGCGGCTTGTTGTAATTTGTCTGAAAGTTTTGAAACAAATCCGTCAATTGACGTTAGTTTTTCCGATGCGTTAACGGGAACAAAACAAATTCAAATGTTGGGTTTAACAAGTCCGTATTTGTTAATTACACAAGAAAATATTCCTTCGGTACGGGGTGCTTCGCAGGTTTTTGGACTTACTTTTACACCGGGAACTTGGGTGGAAAGCATTCAAGTAACCAAAGGTGCAGGTAGTGTTGTAAACGGTTACGAAAGTATTTCTGGGCAAATAAATACCGAATTGGTAAAACCGTTTTCTGATAATACATTCTTTTTAAATGCGTACGGAAATTTAAATGGCAGGTTTGAATTAAATACACATTTTAATCAAAAAGTTTCAAAAAAATGGCAAACAGGTTTGTATGTTCATGGAAATTATAGAGGAGAAAAATTTGATAATAACAACGATAATTTTTTAGATATGCCACTTTCTAATCAAATTAATATTATGAATCGTTGGCAATATACTGATGCAGAAAAAGGTTGGGTAAGTTTTATTAATTTCAGATATATGAACGATGAAAAACAGACTGGTGAAATTAATTTTAATCCAGAAACAGACAAAGGAACTACCAATGCTTGGGGAAGTGAAATTAAAACAAAAAGATTCGATGCTTCTGCAAAGGTAGGCTATGTTTTTCCAGAAATGTCTTACCAGAGTATTGGTTTGCAAACGGCGTATAGTAATCATAAACAAAACTCGTATTTTGGATTAAATTTATATGATATTACACACGAGAGTGTTTATACGAATTTAATTTTTAACTCTATTATTGGGGATACCCGAAATAAATTTAAAACAGGGCTTTCATTTACCTACGATAAATATAATGAGCTAGTAAATACTACAAATTATTATAGAAATGAAAACTCATTAGGAGCTTTTTTCGAATACGCATACGATAATTTAAACAATTTTAGCTTTAATGCAGGTATAAGAGTAGATACGCATAATTTATTAGGCACGTTTATCACGCCAAGATTTCATTTGCGCTACGTGCCTTGGGAAAAAGGTGTGTTACGAGCTTCGGTAGGAGCGGGTACAAAAAGTGCTAATATTTTTGCTGAAAATCAGCAGTTGTTTGCTTCAGCAAGGCAAATAAATGTTGAAAATTCAGGAGGAAATATTTACGGGCTAAACCCAGAAAAAGCATGGAATTACGGAGTTTCATTTCTGCAAGGCTTTCGTTTATTTGACAAGAAAGGAGATATTTCGTTCGATTATTATATTACTAATTTTGAAAATCAAGTAGTGGTAGATTGGGAAAATCCGCAGCAAATTTCGTTTTACAATTTAAATGGAAAAAGTATCGCAAATAGTTTTCAAGTAGAGTTAAACTACGAACCTATAAAAAACTTAGAATTTAAAACAGCCTATAAGTTTTACGATGTTTTTACCGATTATAAAACAGGTAGGTTGCAAAAACCTTTACAGGCAAGGCATCGGTTTTTTGCAAATGCTTCTTATGAAACAATGTTAAAAGAAAATGGTAGTCAATGGAAGTTTGATGCAACGTATAATTTAATAGGAAAACAGCGTTTGCCAAATACAACGTTAAATCCAGTACAATACCAATTGCCAGCGTATTCTTTGCCGTATAATACATTAAATATGCAGGTAACTAAGGTGTTTTCTAATACCTTTGAAGTGTATGTTGGTGGCGAAAATGTAACAAACGTTACCCAAAAAAATCCTATTTTAGCAAGTAACGATGCTTTTGGTTCGAATTTTGATACCAGTATTGTGTACGCACCAATTTTTGGAAGCTCGTTTTATGCAGGCTTACGATTTAAAATAAAATAATAATTTAAATAATATAAAAGATGAAAAAAATAATATTCGTATTCAGTTTACTATTTGTTGGGTTTTCAGCACAAGCTCAAGAAGTTAAAAAAAATAAAAACGCAAAACTTTCTATTGAGGTAGATGGTGTTTGTATGATGTGTAAAAAACGAATTGAAAAAGCAGCTTTAGATACAAAAGGTGTAAAATCTGCACAATGGAATGTGGATACACACGAATTAAAATTAATTATTGATGAGCGTAAAACGGATGTGAAAACCATCCAAGAGCAAATTGCTGCCGTTGGGCACGATTCAAAAGGAGTAAAGGCAACTGACGAGGTGTATAATGCTTTGCACCATTGTTGTAAATACAGAGAAGAATAACAGTAGTTATTTTAAAAAAGTGAATAAAAAATCCGCTAGCAATTGCTAGCGGATTTTTTATTATTAACTATTATTTTTAAAGAAGGATATTACATCATCCCTGGCATTCCGCCACCCATTGGAGGCATTCCACCAGCAGGAGCATCTTCTTTAATTTCTACTAAAGCACATTCGGTAGTTAAAATCATACCTGCAACTGAGGCTGCGTTTTCTAAAGCTACACGCGTTACTTTTTTAGGATCTATAATACCTGCTTCTAGCATATCTACATAAGCATCTGATTTTGCATCGTAACCAAAGTCTTTTTTACCTTCTAATACTTTGTTAATAACAACCGATCCTTCTCCACCAGCGTTTTCTACAATCGTTCTTAACGGAGCTTCAATAGCTTTGTTTACAATTTGTACCCCTGTAGTTTCGTCTAAATTATCAGTAGTAATTTTTTCTAATACTTTTTTAGCACGTACTAAAGCTACACCACCACCAGCAACAATTCCTTCTTCAACAGCAGCACGTGTTGCGTGAAGTGCATCGTCTACACGGTCTTTCTTTTCTTTCATTTCTACTTCTGAAGCAGCACCAACATATAATACTGCAACTCCACCAGCTAATTTAGCCAAACGTTCTTGTAGTTTTTCCTTGTCGTAGTCTGATGTGGTAGTTTCAATTTGTGCTTTAATTTGATTTACACGCGCTTTGATGTCTTTTGCATTTCCAGAACCGTTTACAATAGTAGTGTTGTCTTTATCAATGGTTACTGTTTCTGCAGTTCCTAATAAATCTAAGGTTGCGTTTTCAAGAGAAAAACCTCTTTCTTCCGAAATAACCGTTCCTCCAGTTAAAATAGCAATATCTTCTAACATTGCTTTTCTTCGGTCTCCAAAACCTGGCGCTTTCACTGCAGCAATTTTTAAACCACCACGTAATTTATTTACTACTAAGGTTGCAAGAGCTTGCCCATCAACATCTTCAGCAATGATTAAAAGTGGTCTTCCAGATTGTGCTACGGGCTCTAAAATTGGAAGGATTTCCTGTAAGTTTGAAATTTTCTTATCGAATAATAAAATATATGGATTGTCTAAATCGGCAATCATTTTATCGGCATCTGTTACAAAATAAGGCGATAAATAGCCTCTGTCAAACTGCATCCCTTCAACAACATCAACGTATGTTTCCATACCTTTTGCCTCTTCTACAGTAATTACACCTTCTTTACCAACTTTAGAGAAAGCAGTAGCGATTAACTCACCAATAGTGTCATCATTATTTGCAGAAATTGCAGCAACTTGTTTTATTTTTTCTGAAGAATTTCCAATTTTTTTAGCTTGTTTTTCTAAGTCGGCTACAATTGCAGTAACGGCTTTGTCAATTCCTCTTTTTAAATCCATCGGGTTTGCACCTGCGGCAACGTTTTTCAATCCTTCTTTTACAATTGCTTGTGCTAAAACGGTAGCGGTAGTTGTACCATCACCCGCTAAATCGTTGGTTTTAGAAGCTACTTCTTTTACCATTTGTGCGCCCATATTTTCAAGCTCGTCTTTAAGCTCTATTTCTTTTGCCACAGAAACACCGTCTTTTGTTACTGTTGGTGCGCCGAACGATTTAGAAATAATTTACATTTCGTCCTTTAGGACCTAAAGTTACTTTTACTGCATTTGCTAATGCATCAACGCCGCGTTTTAATCCGTCACGAGCATCAATATCAAATTTTATGTCTTTTGCCATGTTTTTAAAGTTTTGTTTTTAGCTGTTGCACTTGGCTTTTGGCTAAAATGAATTATACTAAAATTTTGTTTTTGTTTTGCTAGAGGCGAAAAGCCCAAAGCGAATAATTATTTTAAATGATTGCTAAAATATCGCTTTCACGCATCATTAAATAGTCTTTCCCTTCTAATTTTAACTCTGTACCACCATACTTTCCGTATAAAACAGTATCGCCAACTTTTACCGTTAAAGGCTCGTCTTTTTTACCGTTACCAACGGCAATTACAGTTCCTTTTTGTGGTTTTTCTTTTGCGTTATCTGGAATAATTAATCCTGACGCTGTTTTTGTTTCTGCTGGAGCAGGTTCTACAAGAACTCTGTCTGCTAAAGGTTTAATGTTTACTCCCATTGTTTATAATTTTTATAGTTTAAGTTAATTTTTTACAAGAGTGTACGTTCAGAAATTATGCCAATACTTTTTAACTGACAATTTTTCAATATTTAGCTTAGCAGTGTTGCGTTAAGGTAATTTTTAGGAATAAAAAAATGCCAACGTGTCATTTTTCGTTGGCATTTTTTATTTATTGTAAAGTAATTTTATTTATTGAACGCTGTCTTTAATTTCTACATCGGTTGCGTTATTGCTGTTTGCATCAGAATTTGTTGCTGGTTGAACGTTTTCTAATGTGTTTTCTAACTGAGGGTTGTTGTTATTACCTCGGTCTATCGCAAAATTTGATAATAAAATTAGTGCGAACATAGCAATAGCTAACGTCCACGTAGCTTTGTCTAAAAAGTTATTTGTGTTTTGTACACCGCCTAAGGTTTGAGAACCGCCACCACCAAATGAAGATGATAATCCGCCACCTTTAGGATTTTGTACCATAACAATTAAAATTAGTGCCACAGCAACTAATAAAATTAAAATTAAAAGTAAATTATAAGCTGTCATTTATTTATGTTTTTGTAAAACTTGAATTTTTTTAATTTGGTTTGCAAAGAAACTACTTTTTTCTGGATATTTCAAACTTAATATTTCATAAGCTTTTATTGCGTTTTCGTATTTCTTTTGTTCTAAGTACACTTTTTGCTAACGTTTTCGGTCATTAATTCTGAAGGATTCGCGGTGTTTTCTTCAATTTTTATACTAACAGAACTTTGCTTATCAAAAGGAATTATTTTAGGATTGTTTTTAATAAATTGATTAATAATTGCTTCGGAATTAATGTTTTTAGGACTGTTTTCTTTTCGTGGAATTGGTTTTTTATTAGCTAATTGCATCCACTCGTTAAAAGAAAATGCTTCGTTTGCCGAAAACGACAGTGGTTTACCAATGCCTAATGCATTATTTGTTGTTTTTTCTTCGTTTGAAGTTTTACTTGGAGTACTTTTTTCTTGTAAAACAGGTTTTTTTGTAAATGCTTTTGAAGTTATAAAATTGAATAAAATACTTCGGTCTAAAGTATGAGCTGCTGTAATTTTAAGTTGCGTGTTGTATTTAAAACTATCTTGATTTTTTAGTCCTTTTAAGTAAATAGCGTGTGCTGTTTGAAAATACGGAAACTTATCAATAACCAATTTTAACTCGTTCGTTTGGCTAACGGTTATTTTTTCTGGATTTTCTGCTATTTCTATAAATTCTTTTACTACCATTTTGCAACCGAGGCGTTAAAAATATCTTGTGTAATACGTTCAATAATTACATCGAAAGCGGTGGTTAACGTAGCACCTGTTGGTAATTCGCTTCCGCCATAGTCGTAATAAAAAGAGAATTGTTTTTCAAAATTATCTTTTTCAACCAATTTGTTTGTAAAACGCACATTTACGGTAATTGTTAGTCTGTTTTGTGCCGCTGTTTGCTCTGCGGTGGCAGTCATTGGCATTATTTTATAACCCGTAATTTCGCCTTCGAAATGCAAATCGCCATCTGATTTTACCAAGTTTAAATTTGTTTGACGTGTAAATAAATCACGAAAATCTAATGTAAATTTTTGACTTAAAGAAGGCTCAATTAAAGCAGCTTGATTTGGAAAAAAATCAATTTGAATTGTTTTTGCATCACCCGTATTTCCACCAGTAAATGAATATACACCACAACCCATAAAAATTGTTGAAGCTAATAAAAGAAACAATATATCAATATGCTTTTTCATTTGTGTATGTATAATATATGATGTAAAAATAAGAAAATTGTTAGCTATAAATTGTATTGTTTAATTTTTCGGTATAAAGTACGTTCAGAAATTCCTAATTCTTTTGCCGCTAATTTACGCTTATTGTTATTCTTTTCTAACGATTTTTTAATCATTTCTACTTCTTTGTCTTGTAAAGATAACGATTCGTCTTCTTCAATTGTTTCAATAAAATCGTATTCTTTTTTTTGTGATGAATTTTGTGGAATATTCAACACCTCAATATCGTGTTTTTTAATTTCTTGGTCTGCGTAAATTTTTTTGATTAATTGATGATTTCTTTCTTCAACTTCTTCAATATCTCCAGTTTTCATTAAATCTAACGTTAATTTCTTTAAATCGTTGATGTCATTACGCATATCAAACAAAATTTTGTACATAATATCGCGTTCTGTGGAAAAATCATTTTCTTTTTTACCACCAATAACAGCAGGTAAATTTCCTTTATTGTCAGGTAAATAATGCATTAATTTTTCGGAAGTAATGGTTCTGTTTTCTTCAATGATAGAAATTTGTTCGGCAATGTTTTTTAACTGACGGATATTACCAGGAAAACGATAGTTTAACAGTAAGTTTGTAGCATTTTCCGATAATCTTACTGTTGGCATTTTATATTTTTGAGCAAAATCGGACGCAAACTTTCTGAACAATAAAAAAATATCGTCATTTCGTTCTCTTAGTGCTGGTAAATGAATTTCAATGGTGCTTAGGCGGTAATATAAATCTTCTCTAAAGCGTTCTTTTTTTATCGCTTCGTGCATATTAACGTTTGTTGCAGCAACAATACGAACATTTGTTTTTTGCACTTGAGAAGATCCTACCTTTATAAATTCGCCATTTTCTAATACACGTAATAAACGAACTTGAGTTGTTAGTGGGAGTTCTCCAACTTCATCTAAAAAAATGGTTCCGCCATCGGCAACTTCAAAATAACCTTTTCGGTCTTGTGTTGCGCCTGTAAAAGAGCCTTTTTCGTGCCCAAAAAGTTCGCTATCAATGGTTCCTTCAGGAATTGCGCCACAGTTTACAGCAATATATTTTGCGTGTTTTCTGTGCGATAAAGAATGAATAATTTTAGGAATGTTTTCTTTACCAACACCACTTTCACCAGTAACTAAAACAGAAATATCAGTAGGAGCAACTCGTACCGCTTTTTCTAAAGCTCTGTTAAGTTGAATATCGTTGCCAATAATTCCAAAACGTTGTTTTATAGCTTGTAAGTTTTCCATTTTTTCTGATTTTTAATTGTTATCAGAATATCCAACAGCAGTTCCTAGTAAGGTTGCCGAAGTACAACTTTCTACTTTTACATTTACAAAATCGCCTAATTTATAATGTTCTTTATCAAAAACAACTACGGTATTTTGTGTGTTTCTACCTTTCCATTTATTAGGATCTTTTTTAGAAGTTCCTTCAATTAAAACCTCTTCAATTTTGCCCAAATGTTGTTGTGTTCTATATAATGAGTGTTCTTGTTGTAAATCAATCACTTCTTGTAAACGGCGCTTTTTTACTTCGTCAGGAACATCATCGGTCATTTTTTTAGCAGCTAACGTTCCTGGTCTTTCAGAATAAGCAAACATAAAAACCGAAATCGTATTTTACATAGTTCATCAACTCTAAAGTATCTTGATGATCTTTTTCTGTTTTCTCCACAAAAACCAACAATCATATCTTGTGATAACGCCATTTCTGGGATTATTTTGTAGATATTATCTACCAACTCCATATATTCTTCACGTGTATGTTGTCTGTTCATCGCTTTTAACATTGCGTTGCTTCCGCTTTGTACAGGTAAATGGATGTATTTGCAAATATTTTTGTGTTTTGCCATTGTATGAATCACATCTAAACTCATATCTTGTGGATTCGATGTTGAAAAGCGAAAACGTGTTTTTGGGAATTTAGTAGCACACATATTTAACAATTCTGCAAATCCAACTGCAGTTGCTTGTGCCATTTCGGATGCTTTTTTAAAGTCCTTTTTTAGTCCGCCACCATACCATAAATAACTATCTACATTTTGTCCAAGTAATGTGATTTCTTTAAAATTTTTATCAACCATAGATTGAATTTCCTCTAAAATACTTTGCGGATCTCTACTTCTTTCACGTCCTCTTGTAAACGGAACCACACAAAAAGTACACATATTATCGCAACCTCTTGTGATGGAAACAAATGCAGAAACTCCATTTGAATTTAGTCGAACAGGAGAAACATCTCCATAGGTTTCATCTTTTGATAGAAGTACGTTTACAGCATCTCTTCCTTCATTAATTTCGCTTAGCAAATTTGGTAAATCTCTATACGCATCTGGACCAACAACTAAATCGACAATTTTTTCTTCTTCTAAAAATTTTTCTTTTAAACGCTCTGCCATACAGCCTAAAACCCCAACTTTCATTGTAGGATTTACTTTTTTTACAGCGTTGTATTTTTGCAAACGTCTTCTAACAGTAGTTTCGGCTTTTTCACGAATAGAACAGGTGTTTACCAAAACCAAATCAGCTTCTTCTAATATTTGTGTGGTGTTATAGCCTTCTTTATCTAAGATTGATGCAACAATTTCACTATCATTCATATTCATTTGACAGCCATAGCTTTCAATAAATAATTTCTTCGTGTTTTCTTTTTTATTTTCAGTTACAAGGGCTTTTCCTTGTATTTTTTCATCAATAACCTTCTCTGTATGCTTCATAATTTCTACCAAAAATTGGCTACAAAGATACAAACATTTTTATAATTTATGACAAATTGGCAGAAAATTAAAATATGATAAGGTAGTTTATAGTATCGTTTTTGGTATTTGTTGTTGCCATAAATTATAATAATTTCCTTTTTGAGTATATAGTTCTTTATGGTTCCCCTGTTCTAAGACCTTTCCTTTGTGTAATACTACAATTTCATCAGCATTAACAACTGTACTTAACCTGTGAGCGATAATTATAATGGTTTTATTTTCTAAACGCAATCTTTCTATTGCTTTTTGAATATAATTTTCTGAAGTAGAATCGAGCGAAGAAGTAGCTTCGTCTAATACTAGAACTTCTGGCTTCTTATATAATGCACGTGCAATTGCAATCCGTTGCTTTTGTCCACCAGAAAGTGTTGCTCCATTTTCCCCAAGATAAGTATTAAATCCATTTGGTAACCCCTCTACAAACTCTAAAATACCAATAGATTTACAAATATCAATAATCAATTCCATATTTGGCGAAAAATCTCCCACAGCAATATTATCAATTACATTGCCAGCAAACAAATCTATTTTTTGGGGTACAACACTTACCAATTCTCGTAAACTTTCGTGTTGAATATATTTTAAATCTAAACTTCCAATTGTTATATGTCCGTTTTGGATTGGATATAAATTTTGCAATAAAGAAATTAAGGTAGATTTACCCGACCCGCTTTCGCCAACAATGGCAGTAATGTTTCCTTTTTTTATTTTTAAATTAAAATCTGTAAAAACTTGAACTCTTGTTCCGTACCTAAAAGCCACGTTTTTAAATTCAATATCATCTATTTTTTCTTTTTTAAGAATTACTTTTTCTGTGTTTTCTTCTCGTTCTAAATCCATAATTTCGAACAAACGATCTGCCGCAATTAAGGCATTTTGTATTTGCTTGTTTGCGCCAATTAAACTTGCTACAGGATTCATAAAATAGCCAATAATTGCATAAAAAGACATCAATTCTCCTGCGGTAATTTCTCTTTCAATTACAAAATAAGAACCACTCCATAATAATATAATTGTAAATAATTGTGCTATAAAAGTTGTTGAAGTTCCTGAAAATACGGAATTTAAAGCTGATTTATATCCAATATGTAACAAATTAATAAAACGTGTTTCTGTTTTTATATTTGCATAATTTTCTAACCCGAAACGTTTTATTGTGCCTACTGAATTTAACGATTCTACTAATTGACTTTCCAAATCAGCAGAGCGTTCCATTATTTTTCGTTCGGTTTTTTTATTTAATTTGTTAATTATAAAATATACCAATACATATAAAGGAATAACCAACAACATAATTAAAGCTAGTTTCCAATAGTACAGGAACATCAAGCCAAAAGAAAAACAAAGTATTAATACATTTACAGTTAAGCTTAAAGATACTTCATTAATAAACGCTCTAATTTTTACGGCATCGTTAATACGAGAAATAATTTCTCCAACACGCATGGTATCAAAAAATTGTTGGGGTAATTTTAGTAAGTGTTTGTAATAGCCTAAAATTAACCGAGCATCAATTTGTTGCCCTGTTTTTATTAAAAAAATATCTTTAAAAATACCGATAACAATTTGTAGTAATAATAAAGCTATCATTATAACTCCTAACAAATTTAGCAGGTTCGTATTACCACCTACTAATACATAATCGGTAATTTTTTGAATATAAATAGAAGTAGAAAACCCTAAAAGGGTATAAATAACAGCACCAATAAACGCTTGTAGTAAAACAAACTTATGTGGTTTTAGTAAAAACCAAAATCGTTTTAGTACTGATATTTTTTCATTACCTGTGGTAAATTCTTCTTTAGGTAGTAAAAGCACCAAAACACCTGTCCATTCTTTTAAAAATTCTTCGTGGGTTTTTTTATGGATTTTTCCATCTCCTGGATCCATAATTTTAATATATGTTTTGGTTACTTCGTAAATAACCACATAATGGTGCAGTTGCTCTTTAACAATGATGTGCGCAATAGCAGGTTTGGGTATTTTAAATAAGCTATCTAATTCTCCACGAACACCTTTTGCTTCAAAGCCTAATTTTTCAGCAGCTTCTATTAAGCCTAAAACGTTAGTGCCTTTTTTATCAGTACCGGCATACTGACGAATACGAGCAATAGGTACTTGTAAATTATAGTGTGCTGAAATGGATGCTAAACATGTAGCTCCACAATCGGTAATATCGTGTTGTTTTATGGTGATTTTTGCCATTCTTTAATTTTAGAATAGCAAAGAAAAAAGTATTCACTGCAAATTAGTTGCAATTAAGAAGTTATTATACTAATTTTTTCAATGCTGTTGAGTCTTGATAATTATTTAAAAAAAGACATTTAAAAATGTTTTATAGAATCATGCATATAAATTGTAATTAATAATAATACCTTAAAATTTTGGAGAATAATTGTATTATAGAATTATCGAACCAATATCTTTTCCAAAGGAATAGGCCATCACCAATGATATAATAAAAATAGTGATTAACCAAATTAGTTTTTTGTTATTTTTCATTTGTCTCTTTTATTAACTCCTCAAGACTAGAATAATTCCAATCTTAAGGAGTAGTTTGTCTTAATTAATGAGTTTCTTTGTATCCTATATAAACACCAATTAAGAAAGCGAACACAATTAGTCCTCCTCCATTTGTCGTTTGTAGCTCATCTTTAGTTAAAGGTTCTAGACCTTGAATGTTTTTTGTCGTTTTCATAATTTGTTTTTTAAAGGATTCCACCAACATCTTTACCGAAACTGTACGCACCAGCCATTAAAGTTAGACCTATAGCTATCAATGTTAAAATTCCTCCTTCAGTTTCTTTAATTTCTTTAGCACTCAACTCTTGAACACCAAAATTTTCTAAATTTTTCATAAAAATACGTTTTTAAAATTATTAATTTGTTTTTTGGCTGTAATTTTTTTCTTTATGAGTTTTGAGAAGTAATTTTCTTAATTGTTTAGAGATTACTTCGTGATTCTTCCTCGTAATGACGTTTTTATTTACAATCCACATCAAAAAGAAAATAAAGATAAGTTACGTCTAACTTTTGCTACGTCTAGCAATTTATTTTTTTTTGATATTCCAAATATAAAGTTGTTCACTGCAACGAACTTGCAATGTGTAAATTTATTCCATTTTTACGCAAAAAATAACTGCCCCCAAAAATATGGGTTATTTCATTATTGGTTAAAACAGAAACAGATATAGAAACTTCCAATTCAAAAGTTTCACAATAATAGTACGTTTTTCTACTTCTGCTATAACAAATAGCTGCATTATAATCCTTTAACTGTTCTATTAATAAATGTACAGAACGCTCACTTATCTGTAGTAAACTTGCTAATTCTTTTGGAGAGCCTGTGCTTTCTGTGGCAATTAAGTTGTGTAATTGTTGTAGGCGTTCTAAAGTTTTTAGGGTTTTCATAGTTTTATTTTTTTTATTAATTTACTCTCTCTATATATCACGTAAAAGAGCTAGATGCTCGAATAATGAATACCTGGCATTAATGTTAATAATAAAAGAATCTCTAGTTTTTATAAAGAGATTGCTTCGTTCCTCGCAATGACAACGCTAACGATTCACTAAATACTGATTTACTGAACACTACCAACAACTGGCTGATTACTAGGATTTACCCAATCATCAACCTTATCATACAGTAAATCAAATAAAGTGCGTTTTGTTAGTTCAAAACGAGCATTTACATACATTCCTTTTTTTAGCTGTCCTTTAAAACCGTTTTTTAGCTGTAAAAACTCTTGGTTCAACGAGCAGATAATTTTAAACATTGGGGCATCGTTAATTAATTGTATATCGCTGCCAATTTCTTCAATTTCCCCTGTTGCCAGTCCCCATTGGTTGTAGTTAAAAGCACTTACTTGAAAATTTACTTTATTCTCTTTTCTTAATAAGCCTATATCAGTTGGTGTTACGTAGCATTCCACAATTAAGTTACTTTTGGGTGAAATTTCTGCAAACTGAAATCCTGCTGTAATAAAACTCCCTTCTTCAATACCTTGTATATTTAATAAGGTGCCTGAAACGGGTGCTTTAACAACAGATAAATTATTTGTTTCATTTAATTGTACCTGGTTGTTTTCTAGTTCTTTTAATTGGTTTTGAGAATTTACCAAATCTGCCTGCCAAGTGCTAATTTGTTGTTTTTTAAATTGATAAATTGCATTTAAGGCTAAATCGTAGTCTAACTTACTATTGTTTAAATCTACTTTAGCAATTACGCCTTTTTCAAATAATTTTTCATTTCTACTATAATCTTCTTTTAATTTTTTAAATCGAGTGTTTAATTCATTTAATTTTTGTTGGTAAAAATTGTATTCTTGCTTGTATTTTAATGACTGTAACTTATTTGGGGTTTTATTAATAAGTAAATTTAAGTCGTTTATAAAAGTGTGGGTTTCATTTATAATACTAATTGTATTGTCAATTTTTTGAGTAACTGCCAAATTGTTAACAAGTAAAAGCGTGTCTCCCATTTCAACCTGTAAGTTGTTTTTAATTTTATGAAAAACAACTTTACCACTCGTACCACTTTGCAGTGTTATTCGTTCTTTATCAGCTCTTATTAACCCTTGTGAAGTGCTATAAATAGTTACTTTAATAAATGGCAAAGAGGCTAAGGCTATTAGTAAAGCTAGTAAAATAATGCTGTAAATTACTTTGCTTTTATTGGTGTGTTTGAATTGATGTGCTTCAATTGTATTTTCTACAATTTCTTTCGGAAAAATTTGTTTCATTTTCATTTTTAAAACATAAATATACTAATTATTTCATAAATGAAACATATTTTAATATGTAAATTATATGAAAAACAAAGGAGAATTTGCGGTACAACTAAGTACTGTAAAATGGATGGTAGAATTATTGCTATTGGTGAGAAATTAAAGGAACTACGTTTAAAAAAAGGATATACTAGTTACGAAGTTTTTGCTTGGGATAATGAAATACCTAGAATTCAGTATTGGAGAATGGAGAAAGGTACTAATTTTACCATTTCATCTTTATTAAGAGTGTTGGACGTACATAATATTACATTAAATGAATTTTTTAATGAGTTAGAAGCTGTTAAAAAATAAAAATACTACTTTGTTTGTTTATTTTTTTTGATTAAGTAAATAATAATCAGTACATTTGCACTCCTTTTTACGAAATCAGATTTAAAAAAGGGGTAAGAAAAACAAAATATATGAATTCTCTTATGATGTTATTTTCGTTAAAAATCTGAATAACAATAAGATACAAATTATTTTCAGAATGTCTGAAGAAATAAAAGAAACTACTGAAAAAGTAGAAACTTCAACAAAAGAAACGGTAGAAACCGTAAATCCAAAAGAATTTTTAGCAAATTTTAACTG
The DNA here is from genome assembly GCA_030386875.1 of Morinoia aosen. NCBI lineage: Eukaryota > Metazoa > Arthropoda > Malacostraca > Amphipoda > Talitridae > Morinoia > Morinoia aosen. Next base: position 58,426,356 of record JASJYW010000027.1, read on the forward strand.
GCACAAATACGAAGAAGGTATTGATGCGGTTGATGAGGCAAAGTTAAAAGAATTTGAAACCGCCTTAGAAGGTACTGTTGGTTTTGTAAACGAACGTGACGTAATAGAAGGGGTTGTTGTAAGAAAAACGGATAGAGATGCGATTATTGATATCAATTCTAAATCGGAAGGCGTAATTTCGTTAAATGAATTTCGTTATAACCCAAACTTATCTGTAGGAGATACGGTTGAGGTATTGGTTGATAAAAGAGAAGATAGCTCGGGTCAATTAGTATTATCGCACAAAAAAGCACGTGTAATTAAAGCGTGGTCTCGAGTAAATAATGCGCATGAAACGGGTGAAATTGTTAACGGTTTTGTAAAATGTAGAACGCGTGGTGGTATGATTGTAGATGTTTTCGGTATCGAAGCATTTTTACCAGGTTCGCAAATTGATGTGAAACCAATTAGAGATTACGACCAATATGTAGAAAAAACAATGGAGTTTAAAGTTGTGAAAATTAATCACGAGTTTAAAAACATTGTAGTTTCTCACAAAGCATTAATTGAAGCAGATTTAGAAGTTCAAAAGAAAGAAATTATTGGACAGCTTGAAAAAGGACAAGTATTAGAAGGTATTGTTAAAAATATTACTTCTTACGGTGTATTTGTTGATTTAGGGGGTGTTGATGGTTTAGTGCATATTACCGATTTATCTTGGTCAAGAATTAATCACCCTAACGAAGTGGTGGAATTAGATCAAAAATTAAACGTAGTAATTTTAGATTTTGACGATAATAAATCGAGAATTCAATTAGGTTTAAAACAATTATCTGCTCACCCTTGGGAAGCTTTAGATGCGAATTTAAAAATTGGTGATAAAGTAAAAGGTAAAGTGGTTGTATTGGCAGATTACGGAGCGTTTATTGAAGTAGAAGAAGGCGTAGAGGGCTTAATTCACGTATCGGAAATGTCTTGGTCAACGCACTTGCGTTCTGCTCAAGATTTCGTAAAAGTAGGAGATGAAGTAGAAGCTCAAATTTTAACTTTAGACCGTGAAGACCGAAAAATGTCTTTAGGAATTAAGCAATTACACCCAGATCCTTGGACAGATATTACTTCGAAATACCCAGTAGGCTCTAAACATACAGGTACTGTGCGTAATTATACAAACTTTGGTGTTTTTGTAGAGCTAGAAGAAGGTATTGACGGATTGGTATATATTTCAGACTTATCTTGGACGAAGAAAATTAAACATCCTTCAGACTTTGTTACTGTAGGAAGTTCTTTAGAAGTACAAGTATTAGAGTTAGATGTTGAAAACCGTAAGTTAAACTTAGGGCACAAGCAAACTCAAGACAACCCTTGGGATGGGCACGAAGATACCTACTCGATTGATTCAGTTCACGAAGGTACCATTACTGAAAAGAATGATAAAGGGGCTACTGTAATTTTTGAAGATGGCGTTGAAGGATTTGCTCCAAGTCGTCATTTAGAAAAAGAAGACGGTTCAAAATTAGGAAAAGGAGATAAAGCTGAATTTAAAGTTTTAGAATTTTCTAAAGAATACCGTAGAATTGTAGTTTCTCACACTGCTATTTTTAGAGAGCAAGAAGAGAAGAATATACAAACTGCTAATAAAAAAGCACAAGAGGCTGATAAAACTACCTTAGGAGATATTGGTGGATTAGCAGAATTAAAAAAGAAAATGGAAGGAGAAGAGTAGTGAATCTTTTTATTCTTATAAAATAAAAACCCGTTAGAAGATTTTTCTAACGGGTTTTTTATGTTTGGTGTTTTTTGTTGATGTTATTTTGACATCATTTTTGTGTACTCAAATATATATTCGCTAAAGTGTTTCCATTTTAATTCAGAAACAGGGTATTTGCTTTTAAATTCTTCACAATCTCCAAATAGACTTTCGTATCTAACCTCTAGTTCGTTTTTTCTTAACAAAGTATTATGTGTGGAATTATTATGAATTTATTATATTTGTGTGATACTTTAGTTATATAAACCCATTGTAAAAATCAATGAATAACTGAAAAAAAGAATTTATTATGAGTTATACAATTAAAATACCACATTTTTTATCTGACATTTCTGATGCTTTTCTTGGAAATTATGACCATAAAAGTAAAGAGCTTGACGAAATTAGAAATAAAGTCTTTGATATTTCTATCATTCCTAACTCAGGTGATGATAAAAAAGCCTTAAAAAGAGACTTTGATGATTTCCTAAAAGATACAAAGAAAGCTCATAAATTACTAAAAGAAGAGTTAGAAAATGGCTAAACAGCATCGAAGAGCACAAATATCTCGCTCTAAAAACCATCAAGGGCATATTGTAGAGGAAGTTTTTGATGATAATTTACTTCCTGATGCGGCGGAAATTAAAAAGCTATCAGAGCTTGATCCAGATATTATACAATGGTTAAAGCAAAGAGCTGAAAAAGAGCAGGATTTTCGTCATAAGTCTTATACGAATAGAGTAGAGTTAGTTTCCAAAACAGAAAAAGGATTACGATGGATTAATTATTTCGGGTTGTTTTTTTCTTTTTTATTATTAGGAGGAGGAATGTATTTGTCTTATACTTTGATTGTTAAAGGTCACGAAATATTGGGTTCAATTTTTTCAGGAGTAATGTTATTTGCAATTGCTTCTTTATTTATGAGTAAAGTTAAAAGTAATAATAACGAAAAAACTCCAAAAAGATAGATTCTTGGATTAATACACTTACAGTTTGTAATAGCAAAGTATTTGTAAATAAAAAACCTCGATAAATATTTATCGAGGTTTTTTGTAAATAAGTTGCTTAACTTAACTGTTTTAAGCATCAATATTTGCATATTTTGCGTTTTTTTCAATGAATTCTCTACGTGGAGGAACTTCATCACCCATTAACATTGAAAATACTCTGTCGGCTTCACCAGCATTGTCAATAACTACTTTTCTAAGTGTTCTAAATTCTGGGTTCATTGTTGTGTCCCACAATTGTTCTGCGTTCATTTCTCCAAGACCTTTGTAACGTTGTATTGTTACGCCACCTCCCATTTGCTGTGCAATTAAATCTCGTTGATTGTCATTCCAAGCATACTCTCTTTTTTGTCCTTTTTTAACCAAATATAAAGGTGGAGTTGCAATATAAATGTAACCGTGTTCTACCATTTCTCTCATGTATCTAAAGAAGAACGTTAAAATTAAGGTAGCAATATGCGAACCATCTACATCGGCATCACACATAATCACTACTTTATGATAACGGATTTTTGATAAATTTAAAGCTCTTGGATCTTCTTCAGTACCAATAGAAACCCCTAATGCAGTAAACATATTTTTGATTTCTTCGTTGTCAAAAACTTTGTGCTGCATAGCTTTTTCAACATTCAAAATTTTACCACGAAGTGGAAGAATGGCTTGAAAATTTCTATCTCTACCTTGTTTTGCGGTTCCTCCTGCCGAATCTCCCTCAACCAAGAAAATTTCACATTGTTCTGGGTCTGTTTCAGAGCAATCCGATAATTTACCAGGCAATCCACCAATGCTCATTACGGTTTTACGTTGCACCATTTCACGTGCTTTACGAGCTGCATGACGTGCTGTTGCTGCTAAAATTACTTTTTGAACGATGATTTTTGCATCATTCGGATTTTCTTCTAAATAATCCGTTAGCATTTCTGAAACGGCTTGTGATACAGCCGAAGTTACTTCACGGTTTCCTAATTTGGTTTTTGTTTGTCCTTCAAATTGAGGTTCTGCTATTTTTACCGAAACAATTGCGGTTAATCCTTCACGAAAATCATCACCTGCAATTTCAAATTTTACATTTTTTAGAAGCCCAGAATCATCAGCATATTTTTTTAACGTGGTGGTTAATCCTCGTCTAAAACCTGATAAATGTGTTCCTCCTTCGTGTGTGTTAATGTTGTTTACATACGAATGTAAATTTTCGGCATAAGAAGTGTTGTAAACCATAGCAACTTCAACAGGAATGCCGTTTTTTTCGCCTTCCATAGAAATTACATTTGCTGTTAATTGCTCTCTAGTAGAATCTAAATATTTAATAAATTCTGGCAATCCTTCGGTACTATGAAACGTTTCGGAAATAAAATTTCCTTCATCATTCGTGTTGCGTTTATCGGTTAAAGTAATGGTAATTCCTTTATTTAAATACGCCAATTCACGCATACGAGTGGCTAATGTATCGTAGTTGTATTCCGTGGTTTGTTGGAAAATAGATTTGTCTGGTAAAAAGGTAACAATGGTTCCGTTAAAATCGGTTTCGCCAACTGTTTTTACTGGGTATAAGGCTTTTCCTTTTTCGTATTCTTGCTGCCAAATTTTACCGTCTTTATGTACCGTAGCGGTTAAATGGTCGGACAATGCGTTTACACAACTTACTCCAACACCGTGTAAACCTCCAGAAACTTTATAAGAATCTTTATCAAATTTACCACCAGCACCAATTTTGGTCATTACAACTTGTAGTGCAGAAACGCCTTCTTTTTCGTGAATTCCCACAGGAATACCACGTCCATTATCTTTAGTGGTAACAGAATTGTCTTCATTTATTGTAACTTCAATGGCATCACAATAGCCACCCATTGCTTCATCAATAGAGTTATCTACAACTTCATAAACCAAATGATGTAATCCACGTACGCCAACATCACCTATATACATTGATGGACGCATTCTTACATGCTCCATTCCTTCCAATGCCTGAATACTGGAAGCATCATAATTCTTCTTTTTTTCTTCGCTCATTATAAATAGAATTGTTTTTTAATAAATTTTGTACTCAAATTTACAATTTTTTAATTTTGTTTTTATCTTTTTTAAGCGGTATTGTGTGAAATTATCAACATTTGTTGAAAACGAAAAAAGTGCGTTAAAACGCTTAAAAAGTGCGTTAAATTCAATTTTTTAATTTTTTAAACGTTGTGTGAAATTGATTTTAATAAAAAAAGCCTAAAAAACGATGTTTTTAGGCTTGAGTTTTATTCTTTTCTCACTTAAAATGGCAGAAAAAGTGCATTTTTGTTCAGAAAATCGGTTTGTTTTACTGCTTAATATGCATCATCATGAACCGTTTTTATTGCACGTCCGCTAGGTTCATTTACATTTTTAAAGCTTTCGTCCCAAGCTAAAGCAGTAGGACTGCTACATGCAATAGACGGTACAGAAGGTACGGTTAATGCAGCTGCATCGCTAGGAAAATGTTCTTCAAAAATACTTCTGTAATAATATTCTTCTTTGGCTCTTGGAGTTTGAATAGGAAAACGGTGTGCTGCGTTTTTCATCATTTCATCCGTTACTTCATTTTGTACAAGTTCTTTTAAAGTGTCAATCCAGTTATAGCCAACGCCGTCAGAAAATTGTTCTTTTTGTCTCCAAGCTACACTTTCGGGTAGCATATCTTCAAATGCTTTACGAAGTACCCATTTTTCCATACGTTCACCGTTTATCATTTTATCTTTTGGGTTGATTCGCATGGCAACATCCATAAATTCTTTGTCTAAAAAAGGAACACGCCCTTCAATACCCCAAGCCATTAAACTTTTGTTGGCACGTAGGCAGTCGTACTGATACAATTTGTCTAATTTTCGTACGGTTTCTTTGTGAAATTCTTCCGCATTAGGTGCTTTGTGGAAATATAAGTATCCGCCAAAAAGTTCGTCAGCACCTTCGCCAGAAAGCACCATTTTTATTCCCATTGATTTTATTACACGAGCCATTAAATACATAGGTGTTGATGCGCGTATGGTGGTAATATCGTAGGTTTCTAAATTGTATATTACATCACGAATGGCATCTAGTCCTTCTTGTATGGTAAAAGTGATTTCGTGGTGTATGGTGCCAATATGGTGTGCTACTTTTTTAGCGGCAACCAAGTCTGGAGAGTTTTTTAAGCCCACAGAAAAAGAGTGTAATTGTGGATACCAAGCACTATCCTTATCATTGCTTTCAATACGTTTTGAAGCATATTTTTTGGCAATCGCAGAAGTTATGGAAGAATCTAATCCGCCAGACAGAAGCACTCCGTAAGGAACATCGCTCATTAATTGTCTGTGTACGGCAGCATCTAGGGCTTTGCGTATTTCGTCAATAGAGGTTTGGTTTTCTTTTACGGCTTCGTATTCCATCCAATCTCTTTCGTACCAACGTTGTAGTCCTTTTTCTCTGGTGTAAAAATGCCCTGGAGGAAAAACTTCTATTTTGTTACAAAATCCTTCTAAGGCTTTTAGTTCAGAGGCAACATAAAAAGTACCGTTTTTATCCCAACCCATATATAAAGGAATAATACCCATATGGTCTCTAGCGATAAAATAGTCATCTTTTTGGGCATCGTATAAAGCGAAACCAAAAATACCATTCATTTCATCAAGAAAATCAACTCCTTTTTCTTTGTATAAGGCTAAAATAACCTCACAATCCGAGGCTGTTTTAAAATTATAGTTTTCACGAAGTTGTTTGCGAAGTGTTTGATGATTATAAATTTCTCCATTGGCAGCTAAAATCAAGTTTTCGTCTTCGCTTAATAGAGGTTGTTTGCCCGATGCTGGGTCAACAATTGCTAAACGCTCGTGAGCCATAATGGCTTTTTCGTTGCTGTAAATTCCGCTCCAATCTGGTCCTCGATGTCTTATTTTTTTAGACATTTCTAATACTTGGGTTCTTAAGTCTTCCGATTTTTGTTTTAAATCAAACGCACATACAATTCCGCACATAATGTTTTTTGTTTATTTTAATTTTGTTTCATTATTACTGCAAATAAACTTATTTTATATCTTTTTATATTGTTAATTTTAAAAAATGGTTATAATTTTAAACTTTTTGTAACTTATATAAGTTAATTTGTAACTAATAAAGTGTTTTTTAAAACTATTTTTTAGTATTTGTAAAGTGTTAAAAGATTTTTACTTGTTGGTAAAAGAAGTAATTTATAATAATTATCTTTGTAAAACTATATAATTGTAAGTATGACTTTAATAAAATCAATATCAGGAATACGAGGAACCATAGGAGGAAAGGTTGGTGATAATTTAACACCAATAGATGCTGTAAAATTTGCTTCGGCTTACGGAATGTTTATTAAAAAAGCGAATCCTAAAAAAGAGAAACTAAAAATTATTTTAGGTAGAGATGCACGTATTTCTGGTAAAATGATTAGCAATTTGGTAGCCAATACTTTGGTGGGACTGGGAATTGATGTAGTTGATTTGGGTTTATCAACCACGCCTACTGTAGAAATTGCTGTTCCGATGGAACAAGCAGACGGAGGAATTATTTTAACAGCAAGCCACAACCCAAAAGAGTGGAATGCCTTAAAATTACTAAATGAAAAAGGCGAGTTTTTAAATGGTAAAGACGGGGAGCAGATATTAAAATTAGCAGAAAGCAATACCATTACTTTTGTTGATGTAGATAGCTTAGGTACTTACAAAAAGAAAAAGAATTACATAAAAAAGCACATAAAGGAAGTTTTAAAGCTGGATTTAGTTGATGCAAAAGCAATTAAAAAAGCAAAATTTAAAGTAGTTGTAGATGCGGTTAATTCTACAGGTGGTATTGCAATACCTGCGTTGTTAGAAAAATTAAAAGTAAAATGCATAAAATTATATTGCATACCTAATGGCGAGTTTCCTCACAATCCAGAACCGTTAAAAGAACATTTAACCGATATTTCTAAATTGGTGGTTAAAAAGAAAGCTGATTTAGGAATTGTGGTAGACCCAGATGTAGATCGTTTGGCAATTATTTCTGAAGACGGCTCAATGTTTGGAGAAGAATACACTTTGGTTGCTTGTGCAGATTATGTTTTGGAAAGAATGGGTGGTGGAAATACGGTTTCTAACCTGTCGTCTTCCAGAGCATTAAGAGATGTTACTGAAAAACACGGAGGAACTTACACAGCAAGTGCTGTTGGAGAGGTAAATGTTGTGCAAACAATGAAAGATACGAATACCGTTATTGGAGGCGAAGGAAATGGCGGAATTATTTATCCTGCCTCGCATTATGGAAGAGATTCTTTGGTTGGAGTAGTTTTGTTTTTATCGCATTTGGCACGTAAAAAAGTATCTTGTAAAGAGCTTAGAAATTCCTACCCAAGTTATTTTATGAGCAAAAATAAAATACAATTAACACCTAAAATTAATGTTGATAGTATTTTAAAAACAATGGCAGATAAGTATAAAAATGAAGAAGTAAACACAATAGACGGTGTAAAAATTGATTTCGAAAATGAATGGGTACATTTACGAAAATCGAATACTGAGCCTATTATTAGAATTTATACTGAGAGCAATTCTCAAGAAAACGCCGATGCTTTGGCAAATCGGTTTATTACAGAAATAAAAGAAGTAATTTAGTTACAAATTATATGAGCACACTTGAACAATATTTTGAAAAATTTAGAAAAAACATTGTAGGTATAAACCAAACGTTTCAATCGCCTTATGGTGAAAAACCGTTACTTTATACTGATTGGACAGCTAGTGGAAGGTTGTACAGACCCATAGAAGAAAAATTATTAAACGATTTTGGTCCGTTTGTGGCCAATACGCATACGGAAACGTCTACTTCGGGTGCGGCTATGACTTTGGCGTATCACGAAGCAAGAAACATAATAAAACGTCATGTAAATGCAAGTAAAGACGATGTTTTAATAACGCAAGGTTCTGGTATGACAGGCGTTGTGAATAAATTTCAACGAATTTTAGGATTAAAAATTTGCGACAATTTAAAGCCTTACACAAACGTTCCTGAAGAATTAAAGCCTGTTGTTTTTATTTCTCATATGGAACATCATTCGAACCAAACTTCTTGGCTGGAAACTATTGCCGATGTTGAAGTAGTGTCTTGTGACGATCAAGGATTAATTTGTTTAAAAAGTTTTGAAAAAAGCATACAAAAGCATCAACATAGAAAGTTGAAAATAGCTTCTATAACAGGTTGTTCTAATGTTACGGGTATAAAAACTAACTATCATAAAGTAGCAAAATTAATTCATCAGTATGGCGGATTGTGTTTTGTTGATTTGGCTTGCTCGGCACCGTATGTAGATATTAATATGCACCCTGCTGAAGAAGATGAGTATTTAGATGCTATATTCTTTTCGCCACATAAATTTTTAGGTGGCCCAGGAAGTTCTGGAGTACTTATTTTTAATAAAAAATTATATAAAAATGTAGTACCTGATAATCCAGGAGGCGGTACGGTAAGTTATACAAATCCTTGGGGGGAGCACGATTATTTTGACGATGTAGAGGTACGGGAAGACGGCGGTACACCAGCTTTTTTACAAACCATAAAAATTGCGCTTTCTATTCAAGTGAAAGAAAAAATGGGAACGAAAAAAATAAAAGAGCGTGAAGATGAAATTAATCCAATTATATTTAAAACTTTAGAAAGTTTAGAAGGGGTAAACATTTTAGCACCACAGCATAAAGATAGATTGAGTATTTTTTCGTTTTATTTTGAAAAATATCATTTTAATTTAGTGGTAAAATTGTTGAATGATAAATTTGGAATTCAAACTAGAGGAGGCTGTTCTTGTGCAGGTACGTACGGACATTTTCTATTAAATGTAGATCAAGAAACTTCACATAGAATAAAAGGACAAATTTTAGAAGGTTGTAATACGGAAAAACCAGGTTGGGTTCGTTTATCTATTCATCCAACAATTACGAATAAAGAAGTTGAGTTTATTTGTAATTCATTAAAAGAATTGCATAAAAATATTGAAGAGTGGGCAAAAGATTACACCTATAATTCAGTTAAGAACGATTATTTTCATAATGCTGCTACACCTATAGAAAAACAGTTGGTTTCTAAGTGGTTTTCAGATGTAGAATAAATATAAAAGGTGCGTTTTACGCACCTTTTTTTATTTCTAGCCATTCTTCGTACTTGTCTTTATGCTTAAAGCGTTTGTGCGACCATAAGTAAAACTCAGGCTGTTTTTTAATATGTGCTTCGGTTATTTGTAAATATTTGTCGGTAATTTCGTAATCTTTAAAATTGTTTGGCGTTTCTGTGATTATTTGAAAATTAACTTCATAATATCCTCGTTTTACTTTTGTGCAAGAAAAATTCACAACCATTAAATCGTGTTTTTTGGCAAGCATTTCAGGTCCTGTAATTACAGGTACTTTTACATTTAAAAAATTAGTCCAATAATAGGTTTTGTGTACACTAGGAGATTGGTCGCTTAATAAACCATAAACAGATTTTTTATTTTCTATTTTATTGGTTTCAATAGTTTTTGCAACATTTCTTGTATCTATAAAAATAGCCCCAAATTTTTCTCTAGATTGTTTTATTTTTTTTTCAAAATATGGGTTTTGTAGTGTTTTGTAGGCTGCGTAAGGGTTGAAATTGATAAACTGATTTAAACAAACAATCCATTCCCAATTTGCATAATGCGCCCCAGTTAAAATAATGCTTTTATCGGTTTTTTCTAATTCTTTAAAAATTTCAATATTTTTAAATACGTAACGTTTGCTTATTTCTTCTTTTGATATGGTGAAAGATTTGATGCTTTCAAAAACCAAATCAGTAAAATGTTGAAAAAACTTTTTAGAAATTCTGTTTATTTCTTCAGAAGATTTTTCAGGAAATGCCAAGGCAATATTGTTGTACACGGTTTCTTTTCTGTATTTAACGATATAGTAGAATACGAAGAAGAAAAAATTAGAAAGCCAATATAAAACACGCATTGGTAGTTTAGAAAACAACCAAATAAAAGGGTAGGTAAGTGCAAAAATTATAAAATTCATATATTTTTAGTATACTGCAAATATCGCACATATAAGTTTTTTAAGAAAGTTAAATGTGTGTATAATTAATATTTATAGGTTAGATTGTGTAAATTTACCATTCAATTAAATATGTATGAATAAAATTGTATTAATGCTAATTGTTGCCAATGTGTTGGTTTCTATAAAGGGGTTTAACGATTATGCTTTTATTGAAAAATTTAAATTTAGGGTAGGTAGTATTTTAAATGGCGAAAAATTTAGAATGCTAACTTCTGGCTTTTTACATGCAGATTGGTTGCATTTAGGTTTTAATATGTACGCCTTGTATTTGTTTGGAGATATGGTAGCGAACGAAGTAGGTTTTACATATTTTTTAATCATTTATTTTGCAAGTTTGCTAGCAGGTAGTATGTATTCGTTATTTTACCACAAAACGGAAACGTATTATAGTGCGGTAGGTGCATCAGGGGCGGTTTCAGGAATTGTGTTTTCTGCAATTATGATAAATCCTGATATGAGTTTAATTATGTTTCCAATACCTATTCCAATGCCTGGGTATGTTTTTGGCTTTGGGTATTTACTGTATTCTATTTATGGAATGAAAAAGCAATTAGGTAATGTTGGGCATTCAACACATTTAGGAGGGGCAATTGGTGGTTTTGTAGTTACATTATTATTGTATCCAATTGTTTTTGAACAAAATAGACTTATTGCATTATTGTTAGCAGTACCTATAATTTTATTACTTGTTTTTGGAGATAAATTAAAAAAACTTTAAAAAAGTAGAGCACATAAAATAAAAAACCAAAACTTGAAAAAGTTTTGGTTTTTTTAGAGCGAGAGACCGGGTTCGAACCGGCGACATTCAGCTTGGAAGGCTGACGCTCTACCAACTGAGCTACTCTCGCAGTAAAGCGGTTGCAAATATAAAATCATTTTTTATTACAGCAATATTTTTTTGTAAAAATTAATAAAATTTTTGGTCTTCTCGTGTAATTTTTAAAAAATGAAATCCAAGTATTTCAAAACCTTCGTTGTAATAAAACTTGTGAGATTTCTTATTTCCCGTGTATGTGTTTAGTTCTAATGCTTCGCATCCTTTGTGTAAGGTGTGTTGTTGTATGAAACTGAAAAGTTGTTTGCCTATATTTTGCTTTCTGTAATTTTCAGCAATAATAACATGGTCAGGTTCGGCACTTTTGCCAATATAATGCCTTGTAGAATACCATAAACCCGAAATGCCAATTAAAGTATTATTATCGTATGCACCTACACATTCGTAGTTTTCGTACGTAGCCATTTCTAAAATGCGTTCTTTTAAAATGTCGGCAGGAGTATGTGTATTTAGTTTTTGTAAAAGAGGTAGAATTGTTAAAATATGTTCTTTTTCAATTATTTTAAATTTTATTTCCATAACAAATTGTAAATAAAGAAGTTTTGTAAAAGGTTGTTTTTAGGTATAAAAAAACCCAAATTAAGTAATTTGGGTTTTTGTAGCGAGGAGCAGATTTGAACTGCCGACCTCAGGGTTATGAATCCTGCGCTCTAACCAACTGAGCTACCTCGCCAATTAAGGGTGCAAATATAATTTATTTTTATTTTCTTACAAGGCTGTTTTTTATTTTTTTACAAAAGAATAAATGTTATATTGCAATAATAAAGTTATTTAAGACACTGTTACATTCATGGGTCTATTTTTAAAGAATATAAAATGGTAAAATTTGAAATTGAATTTCCAATGCAGGCTTCCCCGAATATGTTGTATCAATATTTTTCAACTCCTTCAGGTTTAGAAGAGTGGTTTGCAGACCGCGTAAATTCTAGAGGTAAAATGGTTACTTTTATTTGGGATAATGCTGAAGAAAAAGCAGAAATTTTATCGAAAAAAGCAAACGAAAAAATAAAATATAAATGGGTTGAAAGTGAAGGTGATGATACTTATTTTGAATTTAAAATTCAGGTAGATAGCATTACTAAAGACGTATCTTTAATTATAACCGATTTTGCTGATGATGAAGATGAAGTAGAAGAATCTAAAATGTTTTGGGAAAATCAAATTGATGGGCTAAAACAAACTATAGGAGCGTAAAAACGTAAATATAAAATTTATTGTGGTGTATTTAGGGCAAACCTTATAAATTAGAAAACAAGCCATGTAAATTAATATGACTAAAAAATTAACAAAACTTTTTTTAAGATTGGCAATATCTATCGGATTCTTATCAGCTGTAGCAGACCGATTTGGAATTTGGTGTAAAGAAATAGCTGTATGGGGAAATTGGGATAATTTTTTAAATTACACTCAATTAATAAATCCTTGGATTCCGAATTCATTAATTTCAACAGTTGGAATTTTAGCAACTGCAACTGAAATTATTTTTGCTGTTTTCCTTATATTCGGGTTTAAAACAGAATTATTTGCTAAATTAAGTGGTTGCTTGCTTTTACTATTTGCTTTATCAATGACTTTTTCAACTGGAATAAAAGGAGCATTTGACTTTTCTGTTTTTACAGCTTCTGCAGCAGCATTTGCTTTGAGTTTAATGAAAGAAAAGTATTTGGAAGTAGATAATTTGATTTTAAAAATAAAAGACTGAACAAAAAATAAAAATGACACCGCAAACCGTGTATAATTAATTTTCTATTTATGATTTTTTCATTAACGCTATAGTTTAATCAAGCCACCAATGATATGTAAAAACTCGATAATTATTCGAGTTTTTTTGTTTAAAGATAGTAAGTTTGCACAATTAAAAATATAACAGAATGATAAATTTCAACGGCGATTTATTATTACCAGAAAACATAAAAATTTCAGTACAAAATAGAGCTTTTAAATATGGCGATGCTATTTTTGAAACCATAAAATATAAAAACAACAAACTTGTTTTTTTTGAAGACCATTATTTTAGGCTAATGGCTTCAATGCGTATGCTACGTATGAAAATTCCAATGGCGTTTACTCTTGAATTTTTAACCGAAGAAATAGAAAAAACAATTGCTTCGCAAAAAGCACAAGCCAATTCGTACAGAATACGCCTGTCGGTTTTTAGAAAAGATGGTGGCTTGTACACACCGCAAACAAATGATATTTCCTATTTAATTGAAGTTTCAGAGAATAATTATGGGCCTAAACAAATTTATTCAATTGATTTGTATAAAGATTTCTATGTGTATTCGGGTTTATTATCTACCGTGAAAACCACAAACCGAATGTTAAACGTTTTGGCAAGTGTTTTTATGCAAGAAAATGAGTTAGACAACTGTATTTTGTTAAATGAACGAAAAGGTGTGGTAGAAGTAGTTAATGCAAATATTTTTATTGTGAACGGTAACACAATAAAAACGCCAGCACTTACTGAAGGCTGTATTAAAGGTGTTGTTAGAAAAAAAGTGATTGAAATAGTAGAAAAACATGCCGATTTTAGCCTTGAAGAAACTACAATTTCTCCTTTTGAAATCCAAAAAGCCGATGAAGTTTTTATAACAAATGCTATTGTTGGTATTCAGTCAGTTACAAATTATCGTAAAAAAGTATTTACTACTGCTGTAACAAAAAAGCTTCAAAATAGTTTGCAATTAGCAGAAATTACTCAAAAGTAATAGTAAAGTTTAATTTAGGTTAACATCATTAGGTGCATTTGCCCAAATTTTATATTTTCCTCCTTTTTGCAGTAGTTTGTCTCGCCAAATGGTTTCGTTATTTGTGGAAAAAATATTGGTATAATCGTTTTCGGAAACAAACCACGAATTTGTATTTAGTTCATCATTTAACTGATTTGTTAACCACCCAGAATACCCTAAAAAAAACCGAATTTGATTTTCCTTTATACTCTTTGTAATTAATAACCTTTTTAAGGTTTCAAAATTACCTCCCCAATAAATTCCGTTTGCTACTTTTATGCTTTCAGGAATTAAATCAGGAGCTGTGTGTACAAAATACAGGTTTTCTTGCTCTACAGGTCCGCCGTTAAAAACAGGAAAATTGCAATTAATTTCAGGAATTAAATTATTTATAGTGTATTCTAAAGGTTTGTTTAAAATAAAACCGATAGCACTTTTTTTATTGTATTCAGTTAATAAAACAATTGAGCGTTTAAACGAATCGTCGTTTAAAATAGAAGGTTCAGCAATTAATAATCGTCCTTTTTTTGGTTCTAAAACAACCATAAATACCATTTATATATAGTAATAAAGGTACTAAAAAAAATAGGATATAAAAAAACCCTCTTTTTAAAAGAGGGTTTTTAATACAAAGAAAAAATTATTTTCTTAGTTTACTGTATCGCTTAAACCAGCACCAGCTTTAAACTTTACTACGTTTTTAGCTTTAATTTGGATAGTTTTACCAGTTTGTGGGTTTCTACCAGTTCTTGCTGCTCTTTTAGATACAGACCAAGTTCCCCATCCAACTAAAGCAACTTTGTTTCCTTTCTTTAAAGAAGCAGTTACATTGTTTGTTAAAGAATCTAAAGCTGCTTTTGCTGCAGTTTTTGAAATTCCTGCGTCAGCAGCCATTGCGTCGATTAAATCTGATTTGTTCATAATTTTTACTTATTTTAAAATTAATATTCATTTTTGCCTTTCAATAGCATAACAAATATATATGTAATAAGGGTTTGTGCAAGTTTTTATAGTTAAAAAACGCTGTTTTGTTAATAATTATAAGGAAAATGTTAATAAATCTACTATTTTTAGTGTAAAATAACTCTATACGCCATGTTATTAAAGGATTTCTACTCTTGCATTTTCATGGAATTGAAAGCCGTTTAGTAAGCTTGCAGCGGCCATTAGTTTTTTCCCTGATAATTTAATTTCATCAATTATTAAAAATCCGTTAGTAACGGCTACTTTTATTTCTTTTTTAGAAGTAATAATTTTTCCTATTTCAAATTTGTGTTTTTCGTGTTGTTTTGTAACGGCGTATAATTTGGCTGTTATTTGTTCGTTTCCGTTATAAATTGTTGTCCAGGCTGCAGGATACGGATTTAAACCACGTATTTTATTGTAAATATCGTCTAACGGTAGCTGCCAGTTTATTTTACAGTTGTGAGGAAATAATTTATGAGCCGGTTTTTCTTCTTTTTCAGGTTGTGTACTAGTTTTTATATTGCCTGTTTTAATTTGCTCTACTGTTTTTATAACCAAATCGGCTCCTAAAACCATTAATTTATCGTGTAATTGTTGTGCTGTTTCATCTTCTTTTATTTCAGTTTCTTGTTGTAAAATAATTTCACCAGTATCTATTTTATCGTCAATAAAAAAAGTGGTAACTCCAGTTTTTGTTTCGCCATTTATTATTGCCCAATTAATAGGTGCGGCACCTCGGTATTCAGGTAATAAGGATGCATGTAAATTAAAAGTACCATATTCAGGCATTTCCCAAACCACTTTTGGGAGCATTCTAAAAGCTACTACAATTTGCAAATTGGCGTTTAATTTTTTTAAGTTTTCTATAAAAGTTTCATCTTTTAAATTTGTAGGTTGTAAAATATGTAAATTTTCAGACAGTGCATATTGTTTTACTGCCGATTGATTTAATTTTCTACCCCTACCAGCAGGTCTGTCGGGCGCAGTAATTACACCCACAACAGTATAATTTTTTTCTACTAAACATTTTAAAATGGTTACGGCAAAATCGGGCGTTCCCATAAAAACAATACGGATGTTTTTCATTTTTGTACTTCGTATTTATTGTGTGCGTTTATAAATAGTTTTTCTTCGGCTAATAATTGGTGTAAATGTATTAAAATAGTGTTTTCGTTTACGGTAAAAAGTTCGCAAATTTCTTGTGATGATAATGCGCCTTTTTCGGTAATTAAATTAATAATTTTACTGGAAATGTTTTTTGGGTTGTCCTTTTTTTTATCAAGACAAACATCGCAAATTTCACACGGAAAAGTGTGGTTTTCGTTAAAATAACCTAATAATTGAATATTTCTGCAAACTTCGTTGTTTTCAATAAAGCTTATAAGATGGTTTACTTTGTTTTGCTTTTGTTGTAAGTAAGAATTAATGTTTTTTGAAACTCTGTTTATGGTTTTATCATCTTCTCGTGGTAATAAAAAAAGGATGTTGGTATCTTCGGTTGCTTTTTTATACTCAATAATAGTATCGTTTACAAGGGTGTTTAAATACTTAATGGCTTTTGTTGAAGTTATTTCGGCTTTTTTACTAATGTAAAATTCATCAATTTTGGTGTGTTGTTCAAATAATCCGCCATAAGTTCGTAGTAAAATGTTAATGAAATTTTTTAAGTCTTTGTTTTGCTCGGTATATTTTAAAACCTGATAGCTTGTGGCTAAAAATAGTACGGTAGATTGCTTTTTAAAATTTGATGTAAGCAGAACAATTCCATTATTGTGCAATATTTGCAATGCGTTAAAAGTTTTGTTGGGTATAAATTTGTATTTGTTGCAAAATTCTAGGATGTTAAAATTAAATTCTTCTGTAACAACTTCGCCTTTTGCTATTTGAAAATACTGATATAATTTTTTATGAATTTCTTTAATTTCACTAATGGTAGGAAAACTACTTTTTACCATATTTTTGGCAGAAACAATATCGCTTTCGTTTTGTAAAACTACCGAAAACGCTTTTTTATTATTTCTTCCTGCTCGCCCAGCTTCTTGCATATAATTTTCAATGCTGTTGGGCAAATCAAAATGAATAACAATGTTTACATTTTCTTTGTCAATTCCCATTCCAAAAGCATTTGTGGCCACAATAATGGGTGTTTTTTCGGTCATCCAATTATCAAAAGCTATCTGTTTTTCAATGGTAGGTAAACCTGCGTGGTAGTGTGTGCTTTTAAATCCGTTTGCGTTTAAGTAATCGCTAATATTTTTGGTTCTTTTTCTGGAATTAACATATACAATTGCGGGCGATTTTGTTTTTGTGAAAATTTGCTTCAGTCTGTTTAACTTATCTTCAATTGTGAAAATTTGATAGGCTAAATTGGCTCTAAAAAACGATTTTTTAAAAACAACAGCCTTTTTCATTTCTAAAGAAGTGTTGATGTCTTGCAATACTTTTTCAGTAGCTGTAGCTGTTAGGGCAATAAAATTTGCGCTTGGTTGTAGTTCTCGTAAAACGATAATGTTTCTGTACGAAGGCCTAAAATCGTGTCCCCATTCGGAAATACAATGCGCTTCGTCAATAGCAATATAATTTATAGTGAGTTGCTTTATTTTTTGTTGAATAAACTTCGATTGCAACCTTTCGGGCGATAGGTACAAAAACTTGTAGTTGCTAAAGCGAATATTATCAAAAAGCGTAATAATTTCGTCTTGTGAACTTCCAGAGCTAATTGTGGTGGCTTTTATATTTCTTTTTTTTAAATTTTCCACTTGGTCTTGCATTAAGGCAATAAGTGGAGAAATTATAAGGCAAACGCCTTCGGTAAGTAAAGCGGGTATTTGAAAGCAAATTGACTTACCGCCACCCGTTGGAAGCAATGCAATTACATCGTTTTTTTGCAGTACCGAATTAATAATGGATTCTTGAGGTTCTTTAAAAGAAGAAAAACCCCAATATTTTTTTAGTATTTGTTTGGCGCTTTCCATATTTTATATATCAAGAGCCGATAAATGTAAAATGTAATTCGCGCGTTCTGTAACCGAGCCAAACGGAATATCAATAATTTTATAACCCGTTTCGGTATAGGCGTTTCGTAAAAAAGTATCAATTTTTAAGGCTTGGGTGAACGATTCGTAACGCTCATTGTCGGACGTGTAAATTTCTTCCCAAGGGCGAAGCATAAAAATTTTGTTGTACTTGTGCTGGTTGCTTTTTTCTTTATAAATACTAGGGTATTCTAGTTTTAAGTAGTTTAGGTAGGCGTACACATCGGGTATTCCTCGGTCAAAAAAAACAAGTTTGCTGTTGCTTTTTTCGGCTTCTAAAAACTGTTGTTCTCTGCCTTCTAGTAATAACTGACTAAAAAGTAACGGTTGCGTTAAAAAGAGTTGGTCAATTCCTTTTTTTTGAGCTTTTAACGTTACTTCTCTGGAAATTTCAGGCATACAGGTGTATCCTTTTTCCATTAGTATATTTACGATAGAAGATTTTCCTGTTCCAGGACCACCAATTAAAACAATTTTTTGTTGCATTAAGCAAAAATAAAATATTACAATAAATAAAGTAATAAATAGTGTAATTTTGTAGTTTACACTTTTTTAATATTACAAACAAACTGGATAAAAGATAAATATGTCAGATAAACAAGCGTTTTATGAAAAATTAAAAAGTCAGTTAGATGACACAACTACGTTTCCTTCCGATTATTTATACAAATTTATAGTGCCGACAGACGGAAATCAAGAGAAGGAAGTACAAGAAATTTTTAATAGAGGGGGAGTGGTAATAACCACAAAAAAATCGAAAACAGGGAAGTATGTTAGTCTTTCCATTTTAATGAAGTTAGCTTCTTCGGAAGAAGTAATTTCGTATTATAAAAAAGTTGAAAAAATAGAGGGAATTATATCGTTATAATTTTAAAAAGAATGAAAAATATTTTTTACGTACTGTTTTTGTTGTTGTTTTATTCGTGCGATTATATTCGTTTTCAAAGTGAAGAAGAAAATAGTGAACCCGCAATAGCTTCGGTGTACGGTGCGAAATTGTTTAAAAAAGATATAGAAAGTATTTTGCCTAAAAATATTTCCAAAGAAGATAGTTTGGTTTTTGTAAAAGGATTAATAAATACATGGGCTAAAAAGCAATTATTATTAAGAAAGGCAGAAGTAAACATATCTGCAAATACTGAAAACGAAATAAGTAGTTTGGTGAAAGAATACCGAGAAGGTTTGCTTGTAAATAGGTATAAAGAACAGCTGATAAAACAACAGCTAGATACCGTAATTAGTGAAGATGAAATAATTGATTTTTATAAAAAAAATGCAAGTAATTTTAAATTAAATGAAGATTTAATTCAGCTAAAATACGTGCACGTAGGCAAAGATTTTTTACAGCAGAAAAAAATTATACAACAGTTTAGTTCTGATAAGCAAGAAGATTTAGAAGAATTAGAAAACCAAACCATTAATTTTAAATCGTATCAGTTACGAGATTCTACTTGGTTAACAATTGATAAGGTTTTGTTAAAAATACCTCCGTTTCAATCAGAACCTAAAGAAAAACTGTTAAAAATATCAAAATTGATACAGAAAGAAGATAGTTTAGGGTTATATTTGGTGGCTGTAAAAAAAGTTTTAAATAGGAACGATTTGGCACCGCTTAGCTACATTATGCCAACAATAAAACAAATGATTTTACATAAAAGAAAGTTAGAATTAATTAGAGAGATAGAAAAAACGTTAATTAACGATGCAATTGAAAATAAAAATTTTAAAGAATATTAGCCTTTTTATTGGGCTGTTTTTATTAAGTTTTAAAGTAAACGCTCAAAAAACAAAAATTGATGGTGTTGCCGTAGTAGTAGGAAAACATATTGTGTTAGATTCTGATATTGAAAAGTTTAAAGCGGAAGCGGATAGGCAAGGTGAAGGGAAAATTAAATTTTCAAATTGTGAAATGTTGGAAGAGTTAATGGGGCAAAAATTAATGGCACATCATGCGGTTATTGATAGTGTTGTTGTTGCACAAGCCGATGTAGATGCTAGGGTAAACCAAACCATACAATATTTTACCCAACAGTATGGCAGTATTGATAAAGTTGTTGATGTATACGGGTTTAATGATATTGAAGACTTGAAAAAAGAGCTTAATAGAGTACAAAATGAAAATTTACTGATTCAAAAAGAACAACAAAAAATAATAGAAAACGTAGATATTACACCAGAAGAAGTACGTGTGTATTTTAATGGTTTGAAAGAAAATAACGAGTTGCCAGAGTTTCAGGCAGAAATAGAATTGGCACAAATTGTTTTGTATGCCGAGCCTTCGGAAGACGAAGAAGCTAGAATTATAGAAAAGCTAAACGCAATTAAAAAAGATATAGAGCAAGGGTATAGTACTATTAAGTTAAAGGCAATGATTAATTCTGACGACCCAGGCGTTGCCCAAAACGGAGGAGAGTACACCATTACGAAAGACAGCCCATTTATTAAAGAGTTTAAAGAAGTTGCCTTTTCTTTAGAAATAGACGAAATTTCAGAACCTTTTAAATCGCAATTTGGGTATCATATCATTCAATTACATAAAATTAATGGGAACCAGCGTGTGGCTTCGCATATTTTAATTCAGCCAGAAATTACTGACGAAAAGCTAAAAGAAACAAAAGAACAAATTGAAAAATTAAGAATAGATATTTTAGCAGGAATCATAACTTTTGAAGAAGCAGTTAAAAAATATTCAGAAGACAAAGAAACCAAAAATAGTGGTGGTTTAATTATAGACCCACAAACAGGAGAATCTAGCTTAGATTTAACACGTATGGATCCTTCATTGTATGGACGTGTAAATGAATTGAAAGCAGGTGAAATTTCAGAACCTTTTTATGATGAAACCAGAGAAGGTGAAAAAATGTATAAAATCATTTTAATGAAAAACAGAACCACTACACATACAGCTGATTTGGTAGAAGATTATGTGAAAGTACAACAATTGGCTTTGCTTAAAAAACAAGAAGAAACTATTGATAAGTGGACGAAAGAAAAAATTCAGGACACTTACATTAAGTTAAACGGTGAGCATAAAAAGTGCGAGTTTAAAAAAGATTGGAAAAAAGAAAACTAAGAACAAATGTCTGACGTTGCTGAAGTAACAAAACTAGTAGAAAAATACAAGCAGTTAAAACAAGAAATTAGCAAAGTAATTGTAGGGCAAGAAACGGCGGTTAATTTTGTGTTACTGTCTGTTTTTTGTGGTGGGCACTCGCTTTTAATTGGTGTGCCAGGTTTGGCAAAAACCCTATTGGTTAATACGGTTTCACAAGCGTTAGGACTGGGTTTTAAAAGAATTCAGTTTACACCCGATTTAATGCCGTCGGATATTTTAGGTAGTGAAATTTTAGATGAAAACCGTCAGTTTAAATTTATAAAAGGACCTATTTTTTCAAACATTATTTTAGCTGACGAAATAAATCGAACACCTCCAAAAACACAAGCAGCCTTGTTGGAAGCCATGCAAGAACGGTCGGTAACCATTGGTGGGCAGCATTACAAATTACCCTTGCCATTTTACGTTTTAGCAACACAAAACCCTATTGAGCAGGAAGGAACGTATCCTTTGCCAGAGGCCCAGTTGGATCGTTTTATGTTTTCAATTAATTTAGAATATCCAACTTTTGAAGAAGAAGTTTCAGTAGTTAAAAACACAACATCAATAGCTGGTAAAACGGTAAATGCCTTATTTTCTTCCGAAGAAATAAATGCGATTCAGCAACTGGTTCGTAAAGTTCCTGTGGCGGATAATGTAATAGAATATGCTGTAAGATTGGTTGGTAAAACACGTCCAAATTCTAATGAAGCAACCGAAATAGTTAAAAAATATTTAGATTGGGGTGCAGGACCAAGAGCTTCGCAAAACTTAATTTTAGCAGCAAAAGCACACGCTATTGTTACAGGTAAATTTTCGCCAGATATAGAAGATGTGCAGGCAATTGCGATCCCTATTTTATCGCACAGAATTGTAAAAAATTACAAAGCCGAGGCAGAAGGCGTTACTATACAAAGTATTATTACTTCGTTGTACTAAAATTTCTATTTTTCTTCAGGTATTTCGTTTTCAAAAAAGCTAAATACATTTCCGCCATAGCGTTTTTCGTAACTAAATTTTACGTGGTTTGCTAAGCTGGTTTGTTTAGAGTGCTCAATAATTAACAATCCGTTTTCGTTTAGCAATTCTTTTTCAAATACAAGGTTTACAATTGTGGTAAATTGTTCTTCTGTAAAATTATAAGGCGGGTCTGCAAAAATTACATCGGCGGTTAGTGTTGTTTTTTCTAAAAATTTATACACATCGTTTTTTAGTGTGTTAATGCTTACCTCTAATAATTTTGAAGTTTCATTTATAAACTTAACACAACCGAAATGATTGTCAATAGCAACAATACTTTTTGTGCCACGCGAAGCAAATTCAAAACTTATGTTTCCTGTGCCTGAAAATAAATCGATTACCGAAATAGAATCAAAATAAAAAAGATTGTTTAAAATATTGAATAACGATTCTTTTGCCAAATCGGTAGTTGGGCGAACAGGCAGGTTTTTCGGTGCTGTTAAACGTCTTCCTTTATGTTTTCCTGAAATAATTCGCATTTAAGAAGCTAAAATAAAATTAGAATGCTTGCTAAATTCTGTAGTGTTTGAAAAGATATTTTCTTCTTTAGGAATGAAAAAGCGAATGTTTTTAATGTAGGTATAGGTTATTTTGTACAGTTCAGTATCTTCTTCAATAGCACCTAAAAAAGTAAGTTCAAATTTATTATTGTTAAAATTTAACTGTTCGGTAGTAAATAAAATGTAATAAATAAAATCTTCTTTGCTATTGAATTTATGAGCGTTGTAAAGCAGTAATTTTCCATTTTTTAAAGCAACAATATCCATATTATTTGCTGTAACATTTACAAACAACTGTTCTTCAGTACTGTTTTTATTTTGTTGTAAGAGTTTGTCTATAAGTATTGTGGCGTGGTGCTGATATTCGAACTCGCCAAAGTTTTGAAACAAAAAGTTGTTAATGTTTACATACGGAACATACACGTTTTTTGCATTGGTGTTTTTTAGTTCGTCAAACGCAATAAAGTCTGTCGGTAGGGTTTTTATATTGTAATCCAAATACATTTTTAGCTTGGTTTCATCAAAAAAAGGAGTAGGCACTAAGGCGGATAGTTGATTTTGATGAATGGCTTTTATGCTTGTAAAATCTTGCTGAAGCACGGTTTCGGTTTTAAAAATGCTTTCAATTTTTTGTAATAAAATTTCGGGTGTAGCTACGGGTGTGTTAAAGGTGTATTCTGTAAAATGAATAATTTCTTTCACATCTTCATTTAGCACACAAAAAGAAAATCCATCCAAACTAAATTGGATGGATAGGCTTTTATTTTTTGAAATTATATTTTTATTTATCTTTTTTACTTTCAACATTTTCGTTTTTATCGTCGTAAAAAGGTGGCCAGTTACCTCCTGTTGTTACTTCTAATAAATCACCTACCTTAATAAATTCACCTCTAATTTGGTCTGCAGTAATGGCTTCTAATTCTTGTTTTACTAACGATTTATCCATTCCTTCTAAAACAGAGGCTTTGTCTATTTTAGCTTCAAAAACAGAAACTTCTAAACCAGGTACTTTTTCTACTGTGCTAACTTCTAATTCAAATTCTTTATTAGTACCGGGTACTTTAAACATGTTTTTATAGTCTTTCCCTTTAAAGTATTTTAAAACAGATTCTTCCCCAATTTTGACTTCTTCTCTTTTAGATACATCTACATAAATACCACCACCACGGTTTACTTTTTCAACAACATTTCGTACTTCTGTAATGTCTAACTTTGCAGTATCAATAAACTTTATTAATGCATTTTTGTCTTTCGTGTATTGCCCAGTTACTTCGTTGTATTTAATTTCGGCATCTCTAATCATTTTTAAATTATCAATAACTTTAGCGTAGCGTACTTTTTTTTCGGCACTAAACCGTATAGGCTCCATAACGCCATCGTAAATTTTATAACCTAAATACCCAGCAGCAACTAATAATAGTATAGAAACTAGCCATCTTGCTTTTAAAGGGATAAATTTTACTACCACATAAGCGAAAAGAATTGTAACAACTACAGCTGCTAAGATTACTAATAATAAGTTCATTTTTTTATGTTTTTAATATATGATACTCGCAAATCTACAATTTTTTTTTAATGATGAAAACTTTTATTTATAAATCAGCACTATCTTTGATGTTTATTTAAATTATGATTAACACAGCCGCTAAATTTTATACTGAAATTGTAAAAAAGTTTCCGTTTGAACCTACTGAAAAACAAAGCCAATTGTTACAAGAGTTGTCGTTTTTCATTTTTGAAGAAACTTCAAGCAGTTTATTCATATTAAAAGGATACGCTGGTACAGGAAAAACAACTGTTATTAGTGCCATTGTTAATAATTTAAAAAGCACCGATAAAAAAGCAGTTTTATTAGCGCCAACGGGTAGAGCGGCAAAAGTAGTGGCTAGTTATTCAAATAAACAAGCGTTTACTATACATAAAAAAATTTATTTTCCTAAAAAGGAAAAAATGGGTTCGGTTTCGTTTGTAATTCAGCCTAATAAACATACCAATACTGTTTTTATTGTTGATGAAGCGTCTATGATTTCGGATACTTCGCAAAGTGGAAAGCTGTTTGAAAAATCGTTGTTAGATGACTTAATTTCGTACGTGTACTCTGGTAAAAACTGCAAACTTATTTTTGTGGGCGATACGGCTCAGCTTCCGCCAGTAAAATCAGCTACAAGCCCAGCTTTAGAAAAGGATAATTTATCAGTAACGTATCATAAAAATGTTTTAGAAATTGAATTAGATGAGGTAATGCGTCAGCATAAAAATTCTGGAATATTATTGAATGCAACGCATTTACGCTATTTAATTAAAAACGATGGTTTGCATTTTAAATTTAATGTGAATTATCCCGATATTGTTCGGTTAGAAGATGGTTATGATATTGAAGATGCCATTATAAACGCATACGACACTAACGGAGTGGAAGATACCGCTTTTATTGTACGATCTAACAAAAGAGCGAATCAATACAACCAACAAGTGCGACTTAAAATTAGAGGACAAGAAAATGAAATTGCTACTGGTGACTACGTAATGGCTGTGAAAAATAATTATTATTGGCTACAAAGCTCTTCGGAAGCAGGTTTTATTGCCAACGGAGATATTTTTGAAATACTACAAATTTTTAACATTAAAGAGCTATACGGATTTAAGTTTGCAGAAGTGCAAATTCGTATGGTAGATTACCCAACTATGAAACCTTTTGAAACGGTTTTATTATTGGATACGTTGGTTAGCGAAACATCTTCGTTAACCTACGAGCAGTCTAACAAATTATACGAAGCTGTTAAAGAAGATTTTGCACACGAAACAAAGTATAAACAGTTTTTAGCAGTAAAAAAGAATAAATACTTTAACGCTTTGCAAGTAAAGTTTTCTTATGCAATAACATGTCATAAATCGCAAGGAGGGCAGTGGAAAACCGTTTTTATAGAACAGCCTTATTTGCCCGATGGTGTTTCAACTGTATATTTAAGGTGGTTGTATACAGCAATAACAAGGGCACAAGAAAAATTGTATTTAATAGGGTTTCAAGAAGATTATTTTGAGTAAATAATTGAATATATTTGCGGCGTAAATTAATATATTTTTTATGATACAAGATGTTGTTATTCCTTTAATTTCTTTAGTGTTTTTAGAAATTGTTTTGGGTATAGATAATATTATTTTCATTTCTATTTTAACAGATAAATTACCAGTAGAAAAAAGAGACAAACTACGTGTTATTGGCTTGTCTTTAGCGGCTATTATAAGAATAGGATTGTTAACCGTACTCTCTTTTATTTTAAAACTAAATAATGAATTATTTACCTTATTCGGTTTTGGCTTTAGTGGAAAAAGTTTGATATTATTATTTGGAGGTATTTTTTTAATATACAAAGCCAGTAAAGAAATTTTTCATCATACAGAATCGGAACAGAAAAAAAACAGTAAACAAATAAAAAAACCAACGTTTACTAATTTGTTAGTTGAAATTTTATTGTTAGATATTGTGTTTTCTTTAGATTCTATTATTACAGCCGTGGGAATGGTAAGCAATTTATACGTAATGTATGCAGCTATTGTAGTAAGCGTTTTGGTAATGATTTTTGCTTCAAAACCTATTGTAAATTTTATAAATAAACATGTTTCTTTTAAAGTATTAGCACTTAGTTTTTTAATGATGGTGGGTGTTTCGTTGGTAGGTGAAAGCCTACATTTTAAAATTCCGAAAGGTTATATTTACTTTTCTATGTTATTTTCCTTTTTTGTAAATTTAATTCAGATAAAAACAATTAAAGAAAATAAATAGGTTTACAAATATTTTGAAGATTAAGTTTGATAAAATAAAAAACCTCTCTATATTTTAGAGAGGTTTTTTATGAAACCAGCTTGTTTATTTTCTTACTTAATCAATTCATACGAACGCTTAATAAAGTTGGTTAATTCTTCACCGTGTAACAGATTTTGAGAAAGTTTTGCCAAATCAAATGCTTGATTAATTAAATGTTTTTGTTTTTTCTCAGTTTTGGTATTTAAAATTTCAGAAACCAATGGGTGATTTGTGTTCACCACCAAGTTATACATATCTGGGAAGTTGCCCATTCCCATGATTCCACCGCCACCAGTGGCTTGCATTTCTTTCATTCTACGCATAAATTCTGGTACTGTAATTAAAAATGGCGATGCGTTAGAGTCCATTGCTTCTAATTGAACGGTGTAGTTTTCTTTTGGTACAACCGCTTCAATTATTGGTTTTAAAATTTCTTTTTCTTTGTCCGATAATTTAGAAATTACAGTATCGTCTTTTTTAATTAAATTGTCAATAAAATCAGAATCAACACGTGTAAACTGCACTTTTACATCTCCTGAAGTTTCTAGCTTCTGCATTAAGTGCGAAACAATTGGTGAGTCTAACAACAACACTTCATAACCTTTTGCTTTTGCATCTTGAATGTAACTGTGTTGAGCGTTTTTATTTGATGCGTATAAAACAATGTGTTTGTCGTTTTTATCGGTTTGTAAGTCTTTCGTTTTTTCAATAAGCTCATCAAAAGTAAAGTAGTTGTTATCTACCGTTGGGTACAGAGCAAATTTTTTGGCTTTGTCAAAAAACTTGTCTTCCGACAACATTCCGTATTCAATAATTACTTTAATATCGTTCCATTTTTTCTCGAAATCTTCACGATTGTTTTTGAATAACGAACTTAACTTATCGGCAACTTTTTTAGTGATGTAACCTGAAATCTTTTTTACAGCTCCATCTGCTTGTAAATAAGAACGCGATACGTTTAACGGAATGTCTGGAGAATCAATAACTCCTTTTAACATTTGTAAAAAGTCGGGTACAATGCCTTCAACATTATCGGTTACAAACACTTGGTTTTGGTATAACTGAATTTTATCTTTTTGCATATCTAAGTTTTGCGATAGCTTTGGGAAGAATAAAATTCCTGTTAAGTTAAACGGATAATCAACATTTAAGTGAATGTGAAATAAAGATTCTTCGAATTGCATTGGGTACAATTCTCTATAAAAATCTTTGTAATCTTCATCTTTTAAATCTGCCGGAGCTTTTGTCCACGCAGGGTTTGTGTTGTTTATAATGTTGTCTACCTCAATTTGTTTGTGCGGTTCGGTAGTTTCTTTTCCGTCTTTATCTTTTGTAGTTTTTGGTTTGTGATTTGGGTCGTTTATTTTTTTAGTTCCAAATTTAATTGGCACTTGATTAAAACGGTTGTATTTTTTTAGTAACCCTCTAATTTTACCTTCTTCTAAAAATTCTTTAGAATCATCTGCAATGTGTAAAATAATTTCGGTTCCTCTGTCAGTTTTATCGTGTTCAACTAAGGTGTATTCTGGAGAGCCATCGCACGTCCAATGTGCAGCAGGTTCGTCTTTAAACGATTTTGTGATGATTTCAACCTTATTTGCCACCATAAAAGCAGAGTAAAAACCAAGGCCAAAATGCCCAATTACTCCGGTGTCATTTTTGTCATCTTTATACTTTTCTAAGAACTCTTCAGCGCCTGAAAAAGCAATTTGGTTAATGTATTTCTCTACCTCATCGGCAGTCATCCCTAAACCTTGGTCTTTAATCGTCAAGGTTTTTTTGTCTTTATCAATGCTAACTTCAATTTTTGCATCGCCTAATTCCACCTTTGCTTCTCCAATAGAAATAAGGTGTTTAAGTTTTGATGTTGCATCTGTTCCGTTAGAAATTAATTCACGTAAAAATATTTCGTGATCAGAATACAAGAATTTTTTAATTAACGGAAAAATATTTTCAACCGATACATTAATATTTCCTTTACTCATAATTTTATCTGTTTTTAAATTTTAGTATTGTTTGGTATAGTCTAGTCAAAAAAAATACCAAAATAAAAATTCTGACAAGTTGACACTTTATTGTGTAACCTATATAAAAAAGCTATTTTTGTGGGCTATTAATTTACGAAATAACAAAGTAACATACAATATTATGTATAATTCAAAAATAACAGGCTTAGGTTATTATGTTCCTGAAAACGTGGTAACAAATGAAGATTTAAAGCAGTGGATGGATACAAGTGATGAATGGATTCAGGAAAGAACAGGAATAAAAGAACGCCGTTGGATTGACCCAAAAACTGAAGATACAACTGCCATAATGGGTGCAAAAGCGGCTAAAATAGCTATTGAACGTGCGGGATTAACAAAAGATGATATCGATTTTATTGTATTTGCCACATTAAGTCCAGATATGTATTTCCCTGGTGGCGGTGTGCAAATTCAAGATTTGTTAGAAATGCCTACCATTGGTGCTTTGGATGTGCGTAACCAATGTTCTGGGTTTATTTATTCGTTGTCGGTTGCCGACCAATTTATAAAAACAGGCATGTATAAAAATATTTTAGTAATTGGTTCTGAAAACCACTCTGGAGGTTTGGATCGTTCTACGCGTGGTAGAGGCGTTACTGTTATTTTTGGTGATGGAGCAGGAGCAGCGGTATTGTCAAGAACCGAAGAAAACGGAAAAGGAATTTTATCATCACATTTACATTCTGAAGGAAAACACGCCAAAGAATTAATGTTAGAAGGACCTTCAACACAACGTTGGGTGCCAGAAATATTAGAAAGCAATAATCCAGATGATGTTTCTTATTACCCGTATATGAATGGACAGTTTGTGTTTAAACACGCTGTTAGTCGTTTTTCGGAAGCCATTATTGAAGGTTTGGAAGCGAATAATTTAGAAGAAGAAGATATTGATATGTTAATTCCGCATCAAGCGAATTTACGTATTGCTCAATTTATTCAGCATAAATTTAAGTTGTCGGACGATAAAGTGTATAACAATATTATGAAATATGGGAATACTACGGCGGCATCGGTAATTATTGCATTAACAGAAGCTTGGGAGCAAGGTAAAATAAAAGAAAACGATTTGGTTGTTTTGGCTGCCTTTGGTAAGTGGTTTTACTTGGGGAAGTGTAATTATACGTTGGTAAATTTAAGGTTTACCTTGCGTTTTTATTTTATAAAATGAATTTACTATTTTTAGCGATAGCACCAGTAACTATTATTCTTTTATTTATTTACTTTAAAGATAAATTTGAAAAAGAACCCCTACGTTTTTTGTTGAAGAACTTTATTTTAGGCGCAACAGCTAGTGTGTTAATAACCTTTATTTTAGGAATCGCTTTAACAAAGGTGTTTCCCGTTACCGATGTGAAAAATATTTTTCAGCAATTTATAAAGGCTTTTATTGTAGTTGGTTTGGTTGAAGAATTTGCAAAATTTATTATTGTGAGGTTTTATGCGCAGCCTAATAAAAGCTTCAACGAGCTTTTGATGGTATTGTATATGCCGTATTTGTATCTATGGGTTTTGCGGCTTTAGAAAACATTTTATACACTTTTAGGTACGGAATTGAAACAGGAATTGTTAGAGCATTTACAGCAGTGCCAGCACATGCTACTTTTGCAATTTTAATGGGGTATTTTATGGGGAAAGCTAAGTTTGCTAAAAACAAAATGGCTTTAAAATGCAACCGGACTTTTATTTGCAACCCTTTTTCATGGAGCGTACGATTTCTTTTGTTTATAGATTTTGTTCCAGGAATTTCAATAGGTGCTTTTGTTTCCTTACTTGTAGGTGTTTTTTATCTGTCAAGGCAATAAAAAAACATAGAGAAACGAATTTTTTTGAAGCGTAATTTAGGCAGTTTTAA
Organism: Morinoia aosen; assembly: GCA_030386875.1. Lineage (NCBI taxonomy): Eukaryota > Metazoa > Arthropoda > Malacostraca > Amphipoda > Talitridae > Morinoia > Morinoia aosen. The sequence goes on from JASJYW010000027.1 coordinate 58,457,021, forward strand.
TATTTAGAATTTTCGCTAATTTTTTTAATCCCTTTTCTATCAATCCGTCACTCATATTTGATGTAAGTGGAGGTAAAAAATCAGTAATATCCGTTTTTTTGTTGTGTTAAAATTATTTTGAGCACTGTTATTTTCTAGGCTTACACTTCCAATAACGCTTTCGCTTACAATAAGCTTTCCTTCTGTAATGTCGTAATATTAAACATCATTTCAGCAACGTGTTGTTTGTAGTCTCTTTCATTTTTAGTAATGAAAATGTTTACTAAGTATTTGTAGTTTGTAGCTTCTTTTAAAATTCTGAATTGCTCTTTTTCCACATTTTTAGTAACGTGAAGTAAAAACCGTTTGTTTTCTTTGTCGGTAGCATTTTTTAACAACGTAGCTTTGTTGTTTGTCCATTTGTTAAACTGGGCTAAAATATCATTTGCTCTTTCGTCTTCTCTGTGTTAGGTATGTTAATACCTTAGTGTTTATAGCCCATAGTCCTTCGCTTTGTTTAAAATCAATTCCTTTTTGAATGGTTTTAAAGTTGTAAGTATAACGAGTAGGGTTTATAGCACAAGAGGTAAGTAGTAAAAGTGAAATTATTAAACAATAGTTTTTTAGCATAAGGTGTTGAATTGTGTTAGTAGTTTTGTAGTATATTATTTTGAATTAGTTTTTGTTAAGGTTATCGTATCGTTAGATTTAGAAATTGAAAAGGTTAATTCTTTTGATTTTCTATATTCTGTTGGCTTGTTCCATTCTCCGTGGTAAGTAATAGAGTCAACAACTATAGTTATTAAGTTTTTATCAAGGAATTTGTACTTTCCAATTGCGGTTGTAAAATAGTCATTTACACAAGGAGCAACATACTTACTAGTATAGCTACCTGTTTTATTTGAAAACGTAGTTAAATTTCCTGCAAATTTTTGTTGAACAAAATTTGTTAAAACATACTTTTCAGTAGTTGCGTCCAACCCTAAAATGTTATCACTTATCCAAGTCGTATTCTCTAATTCAGTTTGATAAATATTTTTTATGTTTTGCATAGGATTTTTGTTTTGTACAGTATTATTCCAATTAGGGAAAAATATTGTAAAACTTATTACAACAAAAAGGGAAGGTGTTATTTTAATCATAGAACTTTTCTTTTCGATTATTACTCTAAAACTTCATCAATTACCTTACCAGAGTTTCCATTAGGAAATTCAATTTGTAATAAATTAGAAAGGGTTGGCGCAATATCTACAATATCGTATTGTTTGGCTGAAGTTCCTTTTTTAATTCCGTTTCCGTAAAAAATGATTGGTATGTGCGTGTCGTAAGAATAGCCAGAACCATGCGTTGTTCCTTTTTTAGAAGAGCTGCTTATGGTTGAAGGGTCTGGTATTAAAAGCACATCGCCAGAAAATTTTTGATTGTACCCGTTTTGTAACTTATTTAAAATACCATCAGTAAACGTTGTGGTTTGTAAGGTTCTTGCGGTAACGGCTTTGTAAATGGCAGGATAATTAATGGATTCGTCTGCTAGTTTTTGAGCCACGGTATTTGCATCTAATTTTAGTTCTTTAATTTTTTTATGATTTAAAAATATTTGAAAATTAGATACGTTTTCAATCAGTTCCGTTGAGTTAAAATATTGCTGTGTAATTTCATTTAAAAAATTAGTGTATTTGGTATTGCTAAAATAATTTGCAGGAATTTTTAACGATTGT
>JASJYW010000027.1:58459217-58583340 GCA_030386875.1 Morinoia aosen
CTTTTAAATCAATAAAATTAATATTTTGTAATTGGCTATCGGTTCCAAAAACCTCAATGCTATCAGGCACCACTTCTAAAGGTTTTGATAAATTATACCCAAGCTGATAATTAATAGTAATATTTGGTTTTACAGCCACTTTTTTTGAGGTTAATATAGACAGTTTTAACGAAATGTTATACGGTGTTATTTGCTGTAATTCAAATCCTTTTGATAACTGATTTTGAATTTCGTTTTGCTGATTTTCTATTTCTAAAACATATTCATTTTCAGTAACCTTTTTTAAATCTGCCACGCTTAATTTAATGATGCGTTGCTTAAATGTTTCTTTAAAAAGTTTAAATCCTGATGCTTTTATAGCTAAACCCAATTTATCTAAAGGCGTTTCTTCAAATACTTGGTTTTGAGGCACATTTACATAATCAATAGTATAAGAAAACTACTGCTGTATATTCTTTTGACAGTTTTATTAAAAAACCAAAAGAAAAATGTAGCCAATAAAAACAACAAAAATGCCTTTGGAATAGTTATTTTCTTTTTCACAAATACTGTAAATTTTACCTTAACAAAGGTAACAAAACAAAAAGGTGAGCAAAAATTTACTCACCTTTTTATTATAATAGTATAAAATTTTAATTTTTAGGTTCTGCTGAATGTTTTTGACTTAACGCCATTGAAATTGCAGAACGTTCAAATTTAATTTTACCAGCTCCTGTTTCTATACTAACCGTAGCATCTGATTCGTTTATTTCAGCAATTTTTCCGTGAATACCACTTGTAGTTACTACTTTTGCACCTTTTTTAATTTGCGCTTGAAAAGCTTTTTCTTTTTTCTGACGCGTTAATTGCGGACGAATCATAAAAAAATACAATACTATAATCATTGCCAAAAAAGGCAACATACTTGTTAAACTGCTAGCTGTTGAGGCTTGTAAATAAATAGTTGTAAACATTAATTAAGTTTTATTATTTTTTATTTTTTGGTGTAACCATACCTGAAACTTTTACAAACTCTCTACCTGTTGCTGTATTTGTAAGTAACGTTACGGTTTTAGATTGCTTGTTTGGTTTTCCTGCAGTGTTAAATTTTACCATAATTTCAGCCGATTCTCCTGGAGCAATTGGCTTTTTAGGCCACGTTGGCACGGTACAACCACAAGTTGATGTTGCATCGGTAATTACCAATTCAGATTTACCTGTATTGGTTAATACAAACGATTTTTCAACAACATCTCCTTCATTTACAGTTCCAAAATCGTAATCTGCTTCATTAAAAGAAGCAACTGGCGCACCTGTACTAATATCTTTATCACGCTTACTTGCTTCTAAAACGTTTTCATTTTTAACTTTCGATGCTGCATTTCCTTTATCACAAGAAAGGAAAGTTCCTAAAGAAACAGCGAATGCTAAGGTTATAACTATTTTTTTCATTTTTATAAAATTTTAAAGTTTTACGTGTGTAAATTTACTAATTATAATAAAACCCCTGCCAATTTTTACCATTTTTTTTGACGTTTCATAATCTTTCGAAATTTTGTCTAACACGCCATTAATAAAGTAACCACTTTTTTGGGTGGAATAATCTTTTGCTAGTTCAATATACTCATTTATGGTTACACGAACAGGAATTGACGGGAAATGCAAAAATTCTGTAATTGCCATTTTTATTAAAATCATATCAATATCTGCAATTCTATCAGCTTCCCAATTGGGTGTTTTTGAAATAATATCTTCTTCATAAGAATGATGATGCAACACGGTTTTATTAAACAATTCGGTTACATATTTTTCATCTTGTTCGTCTTTATAAATGCTTTTAAGAGTGAACGTTTTATTCTCTTTATGCTTCGTTAAAGTTTTTAAAACCCACGTGTTTATAAACGGAATATCATCTACCCATGAAATGGTTTTATCTTCATAATATTCAAATAATTTTTCGTTAGGAGCTATAATTTCGGTAAAAAAATCAATTGCAAAAAGTTTGTCGGCTTTATAAGAGTCTTCCGAATTATTCATATAATTTGTGTACAATTCGCTTTTTTGCAAATGCTTCCAAATTAATTTTACATACTCATCATCATCCTTCCAATTGTTCAGTTTGTTTTGTTCAATATAGCTGTTAATGCTTACGCTTTCTGCAATTGAATTAATTAACCGATTGTTTAAAAACTTGGTGTTTGGCTGTAAATCTTCTTTTGTCGCTAGCATTTTTTTCTTCGACAAGTGTTGCTTTTTAGCAGCTAGCTTTTGCACCTCAACCAAAATTTTAAGATTTAAAACATACAAATCGAACATTTTTTTAATACTATGTTTTAAAAACTTAACTTCTTTTGTTAAATCGTCAGTTTGAGCATGTAACATTGCGTAGACCGATTGCATAACTTTAACTCGAATATGTCTTCTATTAATCATTTTAAAAGAACTAATTTTTATAAAAAAAGAGCGATAGAAAATTCTAACGCTCTGCAAAAATAATATTATTTATTTTGTTTTGGCTTATTTATCTTGTTCTTTTTTACGTGTATTTATTCGGTTTTGCGCAATGTTAAAAGCAGCACTATGCGTGGTTATGTTTTCTTTTTCTGAAAGCGCAAAAATATCTAACGTTGTGTTATAAATGTTTTCGGTTTTTCTCATGATTTCATTTCTGTCGTACTTTGCTAACTCGGCATAAACATTAATAATTCCACCTGCGTTAATTAAAAAATCTGGCGCGTAAGCAATTCCTTTTTCTTTTAACAACGCTCCGTGCTTAGTTTCATTTGCTAATTGATTGTTCGCAGCGCCTGCAATTACCTTTGCTTTTAGTTGATTTATAGTAGCATCGTTTATAGTTGCGCCCATCGCACACGGTGCGTAAATATCTACATCTAACCCATAAATATCATTTCCTAACACAACACTTGCATTGTATTTTTTGCTTAACGCCTCCAAACGAGCTTCATTAATATCGTTTAAAAATACTTGTGCTCCTTCGTCAGTAATATATTTTACCAATGTTTCACCCACATGCCCTACACCTTGCACCAATACTTTTTTACCCGCTAAATTATCAGTCCCAAATTTATGTTTTGCTGCTGCTTTCATCCCCATAAAAACACCAAATGCAGTAACAGGAGACGGATTTCCAGAACCACCAATTTCTTCAGAAACTCCAGTAACATAAGGCGTAACTTCTCTAATCACGTCCATATCTCTGGTTTCCATTCCCATATCTTCAGCAGTAATGTATTTTCCGCTTAACGAATGTACAAATTCACCAAACCTACGCATTAAAGCATCGTTTTTTCCGTTTTTGCATCGCCAATAATTACGGCTTTCCCCCCCACCAAGGTTTAAGCCTGTAATTGCCGACTTGTAAGTCATACCACGTGATAAACGTAATACGTCGTTTAACGCTTCCCACTCATTTTTATACACCCCACATTCTTGTTCCCCCTAAAGCAGGACCTAAAACTGTATTATGTATACCAATTATTGCTTTTAAACCTGTATCTTCGTCATTGCAAAAAACAATTTGTTCATGATTATCGAATGATAATTGCCCAAAAACAGGATTGTTTTCAAGGTCTTTTGTGTTTATTATTTCTGATGTCATTTTGTTTTTATTAAAAAAGAATAATTTAATATTATTCAAAAATTAGAGCGCAAAAATACGATATTAGTAAAATGAAGCAAAACAAAATATCTAAATTTGCACATATACTAACAACAAAAAGTAAAAACGTTTAAATTTAAACTAATTAATTTTTTTACAATTGAAAGCACTACAGCATTTAAACAAATATTTTATAAAATATAAATGGCGGTTATTAATAGGGGTTTTTATTACAATAATATCAAAGTTTCTTACCTTAAAAGTTCCTGAAATTATTGGTAATTCTTTTGATATTGTTGAAGAATATCAATCAGGAAAAACAACCGATTTAGCCGTGGTAAAACACGAGTTACTCATAAATATTTTACTTATAATTGGCGTTGCCATTATAGCGGGAGTATTAACTTTTTTAATGCGCCAAACCATTATTGTAACCTCACGTTTGGTAGAATTTGACTTAAAAAACGAAATTTACAAACAGTACCAAAAGCTTTCATTAAACTTCTACAAAAGCAATAGAACGGGCGATTTAATGAACAGAATTTCTGAAGACGTTTCAAAAGTCCGTATGTACATTGGTCCTTCAATAATGTACACAACAAATATTGTTATTTTGTTCGCTTTAGGCGTTTATCAAATGCTAAAAACCAATGTAGAATTAACACTTTATACCTTAATTCCGTTTCCGTTTTTATCGTTTTCAGTATTTTATTGTAAGCAAACAAATTAACAAACGAAGCACCATTGTTCAGCAATATTTATCAAAACTTACTACGTTTAATCAAGAATTTTTCTCTGGAATTAACGTGATAAAATCGTACGGAATTGAAAAACAAACCATTGAAAGTTTTGACGAGTTAGCAAATCAAAGCAAAGAAAAAAACATTAGTTTATACAAAGTACAAGCCTTGTTTTTTCCGTTAATGATTTTATTAATTGGAATTAGTAACCTGCTGGTAATTTATATTGGAGGAAAACAATACATTGCTGGTGAAATTCAAATAAGTATTATTGCCGAATTTATTTTATTACGTTAACATTTTAACTTGGCCCGTTGCGGTAATTGGCTGGGTAACATCAATGGTACAACAAGCCGAAGCCTCGCAAGAACGCATCAATCAGTTTTTAAATCAAACTCCAGAAATTGTAAATACGGAAGAAAACAACACTATTATTAAAGGAAAGGTTGAGTTTAAAAAACGTTTCATTAACGTATAACGACACCGATATTACTGCTTTAAAAGATGTGAATTTTACAGTAAACGAAGGAGAAACCTTGGCTATTTTAGGCAATACAGGTTCTGGAAAATCTTCAATCGTAAACCTAATTAGCCGATTGTACGATACAACCTCTGGAACGATTTTTATTGACGAAAAACCCATACAAAACCTTAATTTATACGACCTTAGAAATCAAATTGGTTTTGTACCGCAAGACCCTTTTTTATTTTCCGATACCATTGAAAACAATGTTAAGTTTGGAAAACAAGATGCCACGGAAGAAGAAATTATTACCGCTGCTAAAAATGCTGTAATTCACGATAATATTATTAATTTTAACGATGGCTACAAAACCATTCTTGGCGAAAGAGGCGTTACACTTTCGGGCGGACAAAAACAACGAACCTCTATTGCACGAGCAATTATTAAAAATCCTAAAATATTAATTTTTGACGACTGTTTATCGGCTGTTGATACCGAAACCGAAGAAAAAATTCTATCGAATTTAAAGCGTGTTTCTAAAAATATTACAACTTTTATTATTAGCCACCGTGTTTCATCGGCTAAAAATGCCGATAAAATTATCATATTAAATGATGGCAAAATTGTGGAACAAGGAACTCACAATCAATTACTAACAAAAGCTGGCTATTACCAACAACTTTACAACCAACAGCTTTTAGAAAAAGAAATATAAAGTTTCGTATTGCCAAATAAATTATTTTATTAGATTTGCTTTTATAAAACAAAATAATAACTACTATTTATAAGAAAATTATGAAAGAAAGAGGACGAACAAGAAGAGATATTTTCACAAGTTTTAAGAGCCGGAAGAAGAACCTATTTTTTTGATGTACGCGCAACAAAGGCAGACGATTATTACTTAACGGTAACGGAAAGCAAAAAATTTACGCATGATGATGGTTCTTTTAATTACCAAAAACACAAAATTTATTTATACAAAGAAGATTTTGCCGATTTTCAAGAAATGTTAAACAAAGCTACCGATTATATTCTTAAAGAAAAAGGTGATGAAGTAATTAGCGAGCGCCACCAAAAAGATTACAAAAAGGAAAGCGATGCTAACGAAGAAGGAAACACATCTGCAGAAAGTTTCACAGACATTTCGTTTGATGATATTTAAAAAATATTCGTGATAAATTTAAAAAGCCGATTTTTTTAAAATCGGCTTTTTAATTATTACAAAACGGCCTTCATTATTTTTGTTTTTTCTACGGTTTCTTGCCATTCTTTTAGTGGATTGCTACTTTTTGTAATGCCACCACCTACAAATATGGTAGCTTGTTTATTGGTTACACACATGCTTCTTAAATTTACAAAAAGTGAAGAATTTATATTGTTAACATCTTCTCCCTTTTTATTTAATTCTCCTAAAAAACCTGTGTAAAAAGTCCGATTGTAATTTTCGTTTTCTAAAATATAATTTTTGGCTTTTACTTTTGGCAACCCACATACAGCTGGTGTTGGGTGCAAAGCGTTAATCAACTGATTAACATTACCGTTAAAAGAACCTGTTATTTTCGTTTTTAAATGTAGTAAAGCACCTGCTTTTAAGGTTTCCGTTTGTAATTTTACAACTGTTTTACTAACTTTTTTTAATTTCTGTAAAATATAATCGGTTACAAATTGTTGTTCTTCCATTTCCTTTTCTTGCCAAACTGTATTTTCTAACGCACTAAAAGTTTGCGTGCCTGCAAGTGCCATAGTTTCAAAAATAGTATTGTTTGTTTTTACCAAAACCTCTGGTGTTGCACCCAACCACAAGCCTACTTTTGGATGACACCAAATATAAACCATTGTTGAAGGATACGCCATTAACAACTTTTTAAACGTAGTAAAAACATTAAATTGCTTTACCAAAACTTCCTCTTTTCGTGATAAAACCACTTTTTTAAAGTTATTATCTTCAATAGCTTTAACGGCTTTTTCAATCATTTTTAATACTTCGCTTTCGCCTGGGTATCTTCTACAAAATTGGTATTTAAATCAAAACTAAAGTCAGTTTTTATAGGTTCTTCCATAAAAACCGATTCGTTTTCGGGCAATAAAACTGTTTTCTCTTTGTTGTTAAAAGGTGCAAAAACAAAGCCTGATTCCATATAGTTTTCAGTAAAAAAAAGTTGATTGTTTTTTTGAAAAAACCCAGAAACCAAATTAGAATTTGGTTTTTTATATAACACAAAAGGCAAGTTGTTTTTATAGGCTTCTTCGGCTTTCGTTATAATGTGCATGTGTTTACTTTCCTTTTTCCAATATAATGTTTGTTAACTTACAAATTGAAATTAAATTGCTTTCTTCGTCAACAATTTTCACTTCCCAAAGGTGTGTGGTTCTTCCTTTATGAATTGGTTTTGCAGTAGCAAAAACAGTTCCGTCTTTTTTACTTTTTACATGATTAATACTCAGCTCAATTCCTTTCACAATATGTACTTTCGTATCTATAAAAAGTGCCGAAGCACAGCTTCCTACAGTTTCAGCAAGAGCTGCTGTGGCACCGCCATGTAAAATTCCGTAAGGCTGAAAAACCCTTGAGTTTACAGGCATTTTTGCCGTAATAAAATCGGTTCCAACATCAATAAACTCTATTGCTAAAGTTTCCATTAATGTATTTTTATTCAAATCGTTTAATTGCTTTAAAACTGCTGTGGCATCCATTTTCTTTAAAAATTGAGTACGTAAAAATAGTAATAAATATCGTATTTTTGTAATACGAACAAATACTTACCCAATGTACAAAATAAGAGTAATTTTAGATGCAAAAGAAGATATAATTCGAACCATTTCAGTAAACGATACCATTTCTTTAGAAGATTTACACTTTATTATTGCCAAGTCGTTTGATTTTGACGGACAAGAAATGGCTTCATTCTACAGAACAGACAATGAATGGAATCAAGGAGAAGAAATTCCGCTTTTTAATATGGACGAAAGTGGCGCTGGTATTTCAATGGCTACCGAAATAGTAAATGAAGCCTTACCAAAAGAAAATAGCAAACTAATTTACGTATACGATTTTTTAGCCATGTGGCTATTTTATGTAGAAGTTGTTGAAATCACAAATAAAACCTTAAAATCACCAAAAACCATTTTGTCTGTTGGAAAAATTCCGAAAGAAGCACAAAAAAAAGAATTTAAAGCCGATACAGAAAATGAGTTTACTACAAGTGAAGAAAACGAAGATGATTTTAACAATTTTGACAACTTTGATGATTTCGATTTTTACGAAAATTAGAGAAACCTTGTAACTATTGAAACTGTTGAATTGTTTAACTGGTTAATTGTGTAAAACTATAATATAATTTTTACAATTAAACAATTACACTTTTCAACAATTAAACACTTTCTAGTAACAAAATTGTAAATTAGTCGTTTTACAAACATAACTAACTAAAACCTTCTTTTTTTTGGAAACAATTTTATCACTTAAAAATCTTAATAAAAAATTTGGATACATCCATGCTGTAAAAGATCTTTCTTTCGATATAGAAAAAGGAAATGTTTACGGTATTTTAGGACCAAACGGAAGTGGAAAATCTACAACACTTGGTATTATTTTAAATGTTGTTAACAGTACTTCAGGTGAATTTTCTTGGTTTAACGGAGAACTAAACACACACGAAGCGTTAAAAAAAGTAGGTGCAATTATTGAACGCCCAAATTTTTATCCGTACATGACTGCGGTTGAAAACTTACGTTTAATTTGTAAAATTAAGCAAGTTCCTTACACCAATATTGAAGACAAACTAAAAGCGGTAAATCTTTTTGAACGAAGAAACAGCAAATTTAGCACCTATTCCTTAGGAATGAAACAAAGGCTAGCAATTGCTTCTGCACTATTAAACAATCCTGAAATTTTAATTTTAGACGAACCTACAAACGGATTAGACCCACAAGGAATTCATGAAATTAGAGAAATTATAAAAAACATCGCAAAAACTGGAACTACCATTTTATTAGCCTCGCATCTATTAGACGAAGTTGAAAAAGTATGTTCGCATGTTGTTGTTATTAGAAACGGAGTAAAATTATACAGTGGGCGCGTTGATGAAATGTCGACCTCAAACGGTTTGTTTGAATTAAAAGTTGAAACTAAAGAAGAAAAATTACTTGAATTATTAAAAAGCCACAGCGCAATTGAAAAGTTATCTAAAGAAAACGAAACGGTTATTGCTACTTTAAACAGAGAATTATCGGCTTCTGAAATAAACAGTTATTTGTTTGAAAACGGAATAACGCTTTGCCACCTTATAAAACGAAAACCAAGTTTAGAACAGCAGTTTTTAGACCTAACCCGTAAAAATTAATAAGTTATGCTTCGATTACTAAATATTGAATTTCATAAATTAAAACACAACAAAGCAAGTAAAGTATTAATTTTTATCTATTTTGGATTGTTAACCTCGGTAGCTTTAATTGCTAACATTCGGTTTAACTTAGGTAGTTCAAAATTCAATTTAGCCGAAATGGGAATTTTCAATTTTCCATATATATGGCATTTAAATACATATTTATCCAGCTTAATTAAATTCTTCTTGCTACTTGTTATTGTTTCAATGATTGCAAACGAATACAGCTACAAAACATTAAAACAAAATTTAATTGACGGCTTAAGTAAAAAAGAATTTATTTTATCAAAGTTTTATACAATCGTTGTCTTATCTGCGATTTCTACCATTTTTGTTTTTGTGGTTTCTTTAATTTTAGGCTTACTATATTCTGATTTTAAAAGCACTTCTGTAATTTTTACGGATATAGATTACCTTTTCGCTTTTTTTGTAAAACTTGTTGGCTTTTTCTCGTTTGGATTTTTTTTAGGAATGCTCATAAAACGGTCTGCTTTTGCAGTGGGAGTAATGTTTGTTTGGGTGTTTATAGAAAACGTTATTATTAAAGGAACGCTTTTTTTGCAATACCGCAAATCAACTAGTGAAGTTTCCGAAAAAGTAAATACCATTATGCAATTTTTACCTTTAGAGTCAATGGCAAACCTAATAAAAGAACCTTTTACCCGATTTAACGCTGTAAAAACAATTACCGACACTATTGGAGCTAATTTCACAAAAGATTATAACGTTAATTATTTTGATATTGCCATTGTTTTAATGTGGACGGCTATTTTCATTTACCTTTCTTATGTTTTACTAAAAAAACGCGATTTATAAAAATTTTTACTAAATTTAGAGTTTTGTATAAAAACTTTGAATGAAAAAAATAGTATTTGCTACTTTTTTACTGTTTACACTAATAACAAATGCTCAAAAAGAAGCAAATATTTGGTATTTTGGAGAAAATGCTGGGATAGATTTTAGTACCTCTCCTCCAACAGCTCTTACCGATGGTGCATTAAATACTATTGAAGGTTGTTCTACTTTTTCTGATAGTAATGGAAATCTACTCTTTTACTCCGATGGTATTTCTGTTTTTAACAAAAACCATGAGTTAATGACGTATACTGATGGCTCTTTAGCTAATAATTTAAAAGGAAACCCGTCAAGCACACAATCAGGCATGATTGTTCCCAAACCTGGCTCTACTTCTATTTATTATCTTTTTACAGTTGATGACGGACCTGATTACCAGTTCAACTTTTCCACAGGACGATATGATATAATTGCTGATGGAGAAGGCTTAAACCTTTACACGATTGATATATCTTTAAACGGAGACTTAGGGCAATTAATTGATGAAGATAATGACGGACAGTTTTTTACAAACCTTTCAAACGGTAACGAAAATATTTGGACAGAAAAAGTTGCCGCAGTAAGAGGTAAAGAATGTAATGAATTTTGGGTAGTTTCTATAGCAGGTAATAGTTTTTATGCCTTTAACGTAAACGAATCTGGCGTTAATACCACTCCTGTAACTTCTACGGTTTCAAATAATAGTGAAAACCGTGGCTATTTAAAACTTTCTCCTGATGGTTCAAGATTAGCCATTGCAAACCAAGGAGGTGATAACGGTTACGGATCTAGTGCTATTTTATACGATTTTAATAACGAAACAGGTGTTGTTTCTAATAATGGAATTTCATTAACTAATAATTCAGATGGGCAACCTTATGGAGTAGAGTTTTCAATAGATTCTAAAAAATTATATATTTCTACAGTTTCAAGTAGTAGAACTATTTTAAACGACCCCCCTGTTAGTTATAAACTTTTTCAATTTAACTTATCGGCTTCTAATATTGCAAATTCTAAATCAATAATTCATCAACAAATTGCGGGTAGTGAAAATTTTCCTGAAGGAGGATTTAGAGGCGCACTTCAATTAGGACCTGATGGCAAAATTTATGCTACAATTCCTCTTGCTTATAGTGATTTTAACAATAGCGCAATACCAAATGGAGATGCTCCTTTTTTAGATGTTATAGAAAATCCTACCGCAAATACGGAAGAAATTATTTTTACTAAAAATGCTATTGATTTAAAAGGACGTTATGCCACCCAAGGCTTACCTCCATTTATATCTTCTTTACTGCTTCCTATTGAAGTAACCGATGCTAAAAAAGCTCAAATTCTTAACAATAAAAACACCGAATTTTGTTTAGGAGAATCAATTACTATAATTACTGAAGATATTACATCGGAAACCGATTCAGAACCTGACTATCAATGGTTTTTTGAAGATACTTTTATATCAAACTCAAAAGACCTTACATTAAACAACCTTACAAATGCCGATACTGGAAAATACACTCTAACCGTTGGTTTAACCGATAAATGTAACAATCCTATATCTTTAGAAGCTACTTTTAATTTAGTAGTTACGCCACCTCCAACCGTTTCATCTCCTGTTGATTTATTACAATGTGATGTTGATACTGATGGCTTTTCCGATTTCAACCTTACCCAAGCAGAATCATTACTTGTTCCTAACACCGAAGATTTTACATTTACATATTTCAAAACTATTGCTGATGCCCAAAACAACACAAACGAAATTATAAATGCTACTGCGTATACAAACACCCAAAACTCTACTGATGTTGTTTTTGCTAGAGTTACAAACAGCCTTGGTTGTTACGAAATAGCAACTATTAATCTGTTAATTTCTACAACACAAATACCTTCCAGTTTTGTGCAAGATTTTCTTGAATGTGATGATTTTCTTGACAGCAACGGAAACAACAACCAAAATAATAACGATACAGATGGAATTACAACTTTTGATTTTAGCACAGCTGATACTGAAATAAAAGCATTATTTACCGCTTCTAACCAACAGATAACCGTTACTTATTATGAAAACGAAGCAGATGCCTTAGCAGAACAAAACCAAATTACAAATATTAGCAATCATAGAAACAATAATTCACCTTACAGCCAACAAATTTATGTACGTGTTGATAGCAATTTAACCAATAGCTGTTTGGGTTTAGGGCCGTACATAAATTTAACGGTAAATCCTGTTCCAAATTTTGAAATTCGTTCGCCTCAAATGGTTTGCTTGAACAAGTTTTTATTTTTAGAAATTGAAAACGCTGAAGATGTTTATAGTTACCAATGGTTTGATAGTGATGAAAATCTGTTAAGCACAAACGAAACATTACAAATTACTATAGGTGGCAACTATACTGTTATTGCAACATCAAACACAACGGGTTGTATAAAAGCGAAAACAATTACCATAAACGAATCGAATATTGCCACAATAACCGAAGAAGATGTTACAGTTATTGACGATGCTAGTAATAACTCCATTACCATAAATAAAGAAAATTTAGGTATTGGCGATTACGAATTTTCACTTTTTAATTCAAGTACAGGCGAAAGAGAAAACTTTCAAGACGAACCGTATTTTAACCAACTGAAAGGAGGTATTTACACAATCATTGTTCGTGAAAAAAACGGTTGTGGCGAAGTTACTTTAGATGTTCCGCTAATTGAATTTCCTAAATTTTTCACTCCAAACGGAGACGGAATTAACGATGTTTGGATCATAAAAGGCGTAAATATTGATTTCTTTTCAAAAAGCTCCATTTCTATTTTTAACCGACACGGAAAGTTACTCTCTCATTTTTTTATCAATCAAAAAGGATGGGACGGCACCTACAACGGAAAAAAAATGGAAAACAACGATTATTGGTTTCAAATACAATTAATTGATAAAAAAGGAAACGTAAGAAACCGAAAGGGACACTTTTCATTGTTAAGAAATTAAACTTTATTTAAAAAACACAAGTAGTTTTTAACCAAAACTATGCGTATTTTTGTTTCTATGAATTTTCAATTACAGTCAGATTTTCAACCTACAGGAGATCAGCCAGAAGCAATACAACAACTTTCAAAAGGCATTTTAGCAAACGAAAAATACCAAACCCTTTTAGGGGTTACAGGTTCTGGTAAAACGTTTACAATTGCAAACGTTGTACAACAAGTAAAAAAACCAACTTTAGTGTTGGCTCACAATAAAACCTTAGCTGCACAATTATATTCTGAGTTTAAACAGTTTTTTCCAAAAAACGCAGTTGAATATTTTGTGTCGTACTACGATTATTATCAACCAGAAGCCTACATTCCTGTTACTGGAACATATATTGAAAAAGATTTATCAATAAATGATGATATAGAACGCTTGCGTTTAAGTACTACTTCTTCCCTACTTTCTGGACGAAGGGATGTTTTAGTTGTGGCATCTGTGTCTTGCTTGTACGGAATTGGAAATCCTATAGAATTTAAGAAAAATGTAATTCCCATAGAAGTTGGACAACAAATTGCACGAACAAAATTTTTACATCAATTAGTAACAAGTTTATATTCTAGAACAGAACACGAAATAAAAAGCGGAACTTTTAAAGTAAAAGGCGATGTCATCACTATTTATCCATCTTATGGCGATAACGGTTTTCGAATTCATTTTTTTGGTGATGAAATTGAAGAAATAGAATCGTTCGATTTAGAAAGCAATATAGTGTTAGAAAAATTTGAAAACCTAACCATTTACCCTGCAAATTTGTTTGTAACCTCGCCCGATGTGTTGCAAAATGCCATTCATCAAATTCAAGAAGATATGGTAAAACAAGTGGATTATTTTAAAGAAATTGGCAAACATTTAGAAGCAAAACGATTACAAGAGCGCACCGAATTCGATTTAGAAATGATACGGGAATTAGGCTACTGTTCTGGTATTGAAAACTATTCTCGTTATTTAGATGGACGAAATCCTGGCACCAGACCTTTCTGTTTGTTAGACTATTTTCCAGAGGATTATTTAATGATTATTGATGAAAGCCACGTAACCATACCACAAACTCATGCCATGTATGGTGGCGATAGAAGCAGAAAAGAAAATTTAGTGGAATTTGGTTTTCGATTACCTGCTGCGTTAGACAATCGTCCTTTAAAATTCGAAGAATTTGAAGCCATTCAAAATCAAACTATTTTTGTATCTGCAACTCCTGCAGATTATGAATTAGAAAAAACCGAAGGCGTTTTTGTAGAACAAGTGATACGACCAACTGGTTTGTTAGACCCAATCATTGAAATTCGCCCAAGTTTAAATCAAATAGATGATTTAATTGAAGAAATTCAAATTCGTGTAGAAAAAGACGAGCGTACTTTGGTAACAACATTAACCAAAAGAATGGCAGAAGAACTTACAAAATACTTAACAAGAGTTTCTATACGTTGCCGCTACATTCATTCTGATGTTGATACGTTAGAACGTGTAGAAATTATGCAAGATTTACGAAAAGGTTTGTTTGATGTTTTAATTGGTGTAAACCTTTTGCGAGAAGGTTTAGATTTACCTGAAGTTTCATTAGTTGCTATTTTAGATGCCGATAAAGAAGGTTTTTTGCGTTCGCATCGTTCCTTAACACAAACCATTGGTAGAGCTGCAAGAAATATAAACGGACTTGCCATTTTGTATGCCGATAAAATAACCAACAGCATGCAAAAAACCATTGATGAAACTGAACGCAGACGTGAAAAACAAATTGCTTACAACAAAGCAAACAACATTACACCTACACAAATCAACAAGAAAATTGACAATACGTTATCTAAATCTACCATTTCTAGTTATCATTATGATAATGCAAAACAAAAAGCAGCAGAACAAGATTTACAATATTTACCAAAAGACGAAATAGAAAAACGCATCAGAGAAAAACGCAAACAAATGGAAACTGCAGCCAAAAATTTAGATTTTATTGTAGCAGCTCAATTACGTGATGAAATTGCAACGTTAAAAGAAAATTTATAACTAATTTTAATAATATGACGCACAAAAAAAGCCTCATTTTATGAGGCTTTTTTACTAAATATATTTCTTTAAAAATTACGCTTCTAAAACTTCTTGAACTTTATCGGCAGCTTCTTGAAACTCAGTAGCTGAAATAATTTTCATTCCGCTATTGTCTATCAATTCTTTTGCTTCTTTAGCATTTGTACCTTGCAAACGGCAAATAATTGGCACTTTAATTTTATCGCCCATATTTTTATAAGCATCAACCACACCTTGTGCTACTCTGTCACAACGCACAATTCCACCAAAAATATTTACCAAAATAGCTTTTACGTTCGGGTCTTTTAAAATAATACCGAAAGCTGTTTCCACACGTTGTGCATCGGCAGTACCACCAACATCTAAAAAATTTGCTGGTTCTCCACCCGATTCTTTAATTAAATCCATCGTTCCCATTGCCAAACCTGCTCCGTTTACCATACAACCAACGTTTCCGTCTAAATCTACATAGTTTAAACCAGCCGCTTTTGCTTCAACTTCAATTGAATTTTCTTCACGTAAATCACGCATTGCAGCATAATCTTTATGACGATATAATGCATTTTCATCTAAAGAAACTTTTGCATCTACTGCCATAATTTTATCATCCGATGTTTTTAACACTGGGTTAATTTCAAACATTGATGAATCTGACTTAATATATGCCGTATATAAAGCGGTAACAAATTTTGTCATTTCTTTAAAAGCCTCTCCGGACAAGCCTAAATTAAAAGCAATTTTACGTGCTTGAAAAGGCATAATACCTAATAATGGGTCAATTTCTTCTGTAAAAATTAAGTGCGGCGTTTCTTCTGCAACCGTTTCAATATCCATTCCACCTTCGGTAGAATACATAATCATATTTTTACCTGTTGCTCTGTTTAGTAAAACCGACATATAATATTCTTCTGGTTTAGAATCTCCAGGATAATACACGTCTTCTGCAATTAAAACTTGATTTACTTTTTTACCTTCCGCTGAGGTTTGAGGTGTAATTAACATCATTCCAATAATATCATTAGAAATGCTTTTAACCTCATCTAAATTTTTAGCCAACTTAACGCCACCGCCTTTTCCTCTACCACCTGCGTGAACTTGAGCTTTTATAACGTGCCACCCTGTACCGGTTTCTTCTGTTAATTTTTTTGCTGCTTCTACTGCTTCTGTTGGATTACTGGCTACAATTCCGCGTTGAATTCTAACGCCAAAACTGCTTAAAATTTCTTTTCCTTGATATTCGTGTAAGTTCATTATAATTGACTAAATTTATTATCTCTCACAAAAATACAAATTCAAATTGAAAACCATCAATAAAACAAAAAAATATTATATTAAAAATAGGTAAATAGCACATTAATTAAAAGTAAGTTTCATTTCTTTTTTATACATTCGCTTAAATTGAAAGTTAAAAAATGATTGTTGCAAAAAACATCCATAAAAACTATGGAGACGTTGAAGTTTTAAAAGGCGTAGATTTACATATTAAAAAAGGCGAAATTGTAGCTATTGTGGGTCCTTCAGGAGCGGGAAAAACCACCTTATTACAAATATTAGGCACTTTAGATAAGGCTAGTAAAACCAACGATTATGAGCTTTTTTTAAACGATATTTCGCTTAAAAATTTATCGGATAAAGAAATTTCTTCTTTTCGCAACAAACACATCGGTTTTATTTTTCAATTTCATCAATTATTACCAGAATTTACTGCTTTAGAAAACGTTTGTATTCCTGCTTTTATTGGTAAAAAAAACAAATTAGAAACCGAAAAAAAAGCAAAAGAATTACTAGCCTTTTTAGAATTATCGCACAGAACAAATCACAAACCAAACGAACTATCTGGCGGTGAACAACAACGTGTTGCGGTGGCTAGGGCGCTTATTAATAATCCGTCAGTGATATTTGCCGATGAACCTTCTGGAAATTTAGATTCGGTTTCAGCAAAAAACCTCCACGAACTTTTTTTTACTTTGCGCGATACCTTTAATCAAACTTTTGTTTTGGTAACTCATAATAAAGATTTGGCAAAAATGGCAGACAGAACACTTACTATGAAAGACGGAAAGATTATCTAAACTGTTTTAAATGACCAATAAAGAGCTCAAAGAATTTTTAGACGAAAAAGTAATTCTGTACAATAATTCTAAATTTATTGAGTCTGATCCAATTCAAATTCCGCATCAGTTTACCAAAAAAGAAACTATTGAAATTTCAGGTTTTTTAACCGCAACGATTGCTTGGGGAAACCGAAAAATGATTATTAAAAATGCACTTGAAATGATGCAATTGATGGATAACGCTCCGTTTGAGTTTGTTATTAATCATAAAGAAAGCGACTTAAAACCGTTCAATAACTTTGTGCATAGAACTTTTAATGCGGACGATTTTAAATTTTTTATTCGTTCCTTAAAAAATATTTATACAAAACATAAAGGCTTAGAAAACGCACTTTCTGTTAAAAATAATAGTGATAATTACAAAGAAGCCATTCATTATTTTAAAACTATTTTTTTTGAAATTGAACACCAAAACCGAACGTTAAAACATGTTTCCGACCCTGTAAAAAATTCAGCTTCAAAACGGATTAATATGTTTTTACGATGGATGGTACGGAACGACAATGCTGGGGTAGATTTTGGGATTTGGAAAACCCACAGCCCCAAAAAATTGCATTGCCCGTTAGATGTTCATTCAGGAAATGTAGCCAGAAAATTAGGCATCCTTACTAGAAAACAAAACGATTGGAAAGCACTAACCGAACTTGATAATTCTTTACGAACGTTCGATAAAACCGATCCTGTAAAATACGACTTCGCTCTTTTCGGTTTAGGCGTTTTTGAAAAATTTTAATTCTTAGTTTTACTTAGCTGCAGGTTTTCCATACAAATCAAAATCTCCTGCTTCAAAAATTTCAATATCAATAAATTCGCCCAGCTTAATGTAATGGTCTTTTGCATTTACAATTACATCGTTATCAACATCTGGTGAATCGAATTCTGTTCGTCCATAAAAATACTCTCCGTCTTTTCTATCAAACAAACATCGGAACGTTTTTCCTACTTTTTGCTGATTCAGTTCCCACGAAATTTGACTTTGAATTTCCATAATTTCGTTCACTCTACGGAATTTCACTTTGCTAGATACATCGTCTTTTAAAGCATACGCACTTGTGTTTTCTTCATGCGAATATTCAAAGGCTCCTAAACGTTCAAAACGCATTTCTTCTACCCAATCTTTTAATTCTTGAAACTGCTCTTCGGTTTCCCCTGGATACCCAACAATTAACGTGGTACGAATTGCCATATTGGGTACAACCTCACGAAACTTAGCAATTAACGCTGTTGTTTTTTCGTGCGTTGTACCTCGCTTCATCGATTTTAAAATTTCGGTGTTAATATGTTGCAACGGAATGTCTAAATAATTACACACTTTTGGCTCGGTCTTCATCACTTCCAACACATCAACAGGAAAACCTGTTGGAAAAGCATAATGTAAGCGAATCCATTCTATTCCGTCAACTTTTACTAAGGCTTTTAATAAATCAGCTAAAGCTCGTTTTTTGTAAATATCTAATCCGTAATAGGTTAAATCTTGTGCAATTAAGATTAATTCTTTTATGCCTTTTTCTGCTAATTTTGTAGCCTCTTCAACTAAATTTTCAATAGGAGTAGATACGTGTTTTCCACGCATTAAAGGAATAGCACAAAAAGAACAAGGTCTGTCACAACCTTCGGCAATTTTTAAATAGGCGTAGTGTTTTGGCGTGGTTGTTAAACGTTCGCCTATTAGTTCGTGCTTATAATCGGCTTCTAAAACTTTTAATAAATTAGGTAAATCGTGTGTACCAAAATACTGATCTACATTGGTAATTTCTCTTTCTAAATCGGGTTTATAGCGTTCGCTTAAACATCCTGTAACAAAAACTTTGTCTATTTCGCCTAACTCTTTTTTTTGTGCGTAATGTAAAATGGTATCAATGCTTTCTTCTTTTGCTTTTCCTATAAATCCGCACGTATTAATTACCACAATATTGCCGTCATCATTTTCATCTTCATGTACTACGTTTTTGCCATTCGCTTTTAACTGTCCCATTAAAACTTCACTATCGTAAACGTTTTTAGAACAACCCAAAGTAACTACATTAATTTTATTTTGTTTTATAGATTTTGTACGCATTGTGCTATTTTAAAGTGCAAAGATACAATCTTAGGAGTTAGTATGTGAAAATTTTATATTTCATAACAAATAAATTCATCTACTTAAAATTATTCTAAACAGTAAAACATATTTTTACTTTCTAATCTTAATTTAACTTTATTTTAATATATTTCGCCCCCAATCTTAAAACAGATTGAAGTTTCAATAATTTTAATAACATAATTTTAATACAAACATCTATGAAAATTAAGCAACCCTACTTATGCTTTTTAACACAAAAGAAGTATTTTAAAAGCTTGTTTTTGGCTTTCTTTTATTTACTTTCTTTTAGTATAAATGCAAATTTTGCAACACTAGAAAATTATAATATTGTTCCACAACAACAAAAAACAGTAAGCGGAAAAGTTGTTGCCAATGATGGTAATGCAATTACTGGTGTAGTTGTTCAAGAAAATGGAACTAACAATTATACCATTACTGATGATTCTGGAAACTATTCAATTAAAGTAAATAGTTTAAACAGTAATTTGGTTTTTACCTCTTTAGGTTTTGAAACCAAAGAAGTAGCTATTGGTGGAAAAATCACAATTAATTTAACGTTACAAGAAGAAATAAACACACTAGATGAAGTAGTTGTAACAGGTTATCAAATTCTTAACGCTAATGAAACAAGTAGTTCTTATTCAAAAATTAAAAATGAGGACATAGAAAGAAAAACCTATACCAATGTTATGGATAAAATTGAAGGTTTAGCGCCAGGGTTAATATTAAATCCTAGAACTTCAACAAATTCTAGAAGTGGTGGTGATAATAAACTACCTACCATTAGAGGTATAGGCACATTTCAAGGTGATGCTTCTCCTTTATTTGTTGTAGACGGGTTTCCTTTGGTTGGTGATATTTCTAACATAAACCCAAATGATATAGAAAGTGTTACTTTATTAAAAGATGCTTCTGCTGCTTCTATATATGGTATTCAATCATCTAACGGAGTTATTGTAATAACTACCAAGAAAGGTAAAAAAGGTGAAAAGCCAGAAATAAACTATACAAGCTCTATAGCTATTACAAAAGCTTCTAATTTAGGATATAACTTAAATAGAGCTAGTAGTAGCACAATTGTAGATCACCTAAAAAGCACTTATGTTTATACACCTCCTACTCCTACCGATCCTAACTCTAATGATCAGTTTTTTACAAACTCAGTACACGAAACACTTAAGCTACTAACAGAAGGCAATATTACTCAGCAAGAAGCTGATAACACCTTAAATACGTTAAAAAACAATAACAATTTAGCTCAGTTACAAGACTTATACAGAGATGCATTTGAATTTCAAAATAACATCTCTTTAAGTGGTGGTTTTGGAAAAAATAGTTATCGAGTTTCTTTGAATCACGTAAATACGAATCCAAAAGAAACACTTCAAAATTCAAAACGAACTATTTTTAGTTTTAATAATAATTTTTACATTTCAGATAAAGTAAACTTAGATTTTGTAGGTAATATTACTTTTAAAAGTTCAACAGAAAACGTTATACCAAGAACCAATTTAATAAACAATGTTTCTCCTTTCGATCTTTTAAAAGATGAAAACGGAAACCCACTACCTGTTAGAAGTTTTACTTTTTTAACATCAGATTTTGGACGTTCTCTTGGTAGTAAAACGGAAGGCGAAAATCAAAGATTAGTTAACTCTGGCCTTAAAGATGAAACATACATTCCACTACAAAATGCGAATGAAGTTTCAGTAAAAGGAAATGCTTATAACGCTCGTTTTCAAGCACAACTTAACGTTCAAATATTAAAAGGCTTAACAGGAATAGGTAGCTTTCAGTACGAAAGAGGATTTACTAAATCAAATAAATTTTTCTCTGAAAACTCTGCAGAAGCTAAATATCTTTACAATGGTGGTACAGTAGTAACCCCTAGTGGAAATACAGATGCTCCTTTTGAAGTTACAGAAAATTCAGTACGTTATATTCCTGAAGGAGGTATTTTAGGAAAAACGCTAACCGAATCTGAAGGATATACCTTAAGAGGGCAGTTAAATTATAATAGAGCTTTCGCTAACCAAAAACATTCAGTAAGTGCTATATTTGGTAGTGAAATTAGGCATGAAAATAATTTATCTGAAACCAATTATTTATTCGGTTACAACCCAACCACACTACTTTACACCCCTATAAATAACCCTAAAATACTTGAAAGAGGAGACTTTAGATCATCACCTGAAGTGGGAGGTATATTTATCTTAAATACTACTCCGGGCAATAGTCGTGCTATAAATGAAATTACAGATGTTACAAATCGCTATTTTTCTATTTATACGAATGGTTCATACACTTATAAAAATAAATATACGGTTAATGGTAATGTTAGAATAGACCAATCTAACTTATTTGGTACTGATCCTAAATACAGATATATCCCAGTATGGTCTGTAGGAGGTAAATGGAACATATCTAAAGAATCATTTTTTAAGGTTAAAGAAATTAACAGTTTAAACCTACGTTTTACTTATGGGGATAATGCAAATGTTATTAAAAATGAAGGTCCATTTTTAGTACTTAGACCTGAAATCTCTGCTTTAACAACAGCTGATGCGTATTCTATTTTTAGATACCCAAATAATCAACTTAGAAAAGAAATTTCACAAACTTCAAATTTTGGTTTAGACATAATTGCTTTTAATAGAAGGCTTAATATTACTGCCGATTATTATATTAAAAACAGTGTAGATTTATTAACAGTAGTACCTGTAAACCCTACAGCTACTGGTAGAGAAACAGCTGCTGTAAATGGAGGAGAAATTGTAAACAAAGGGTTTGAACTTGGAATAACTAGCAATATTATAAAATCTAATGATTTTTCATGGAATAGTATTTTAAATTTAACTTTTAATAAAAACCTAGTGAAAAAAACAGGTGATTTTTTTCAATTTAGTTACTTCACTAGAACAAATGCAAATAATAATGTAGAAGGATACCCTAAGTTTGCTATATTTTCACCTAAATTTGTAGGTTTAAACCCTACAACAGGTGCTGCTTTATTTGAAGCAACTGTTACAAACCAA
Organism: Morinoia aosen; assembly: GCA_030386875.1. Lineage (NCBI taxonomy): Eukaryota > Metazoa > Arthropoda > Malacostraca > Amphipoda > Talitridae > Morinoia > Morinoia aosen. Next base: position 58,481,517 of record JASJYW010000027.1, read on the forward strand.
CAAGGTGAAAAAGAAAAAATAGAAACTTCTAATCCTAATCTATTAGCAGAAGAAGACTTTAAATATATGGGCACACATCAGCCAACTTTTAGTGGTGGATTTACCAATATTTTTAGATATAAAGACTTAGAATTATCGTTCTTACTTATTTACAACGGAGGTAATGTGCTACGTAAAGATACTTATGGTGGTGGTTTGGTATCACGAAACAATATTAATTCAGACCTAGAAAAGGCTTGGAAACAATCAGGAGACGAAGCAATAACTACAATACCTAAAGCAGATAGTGACCCTACTAGTTTTTATTCTCTTTCAGACGTTAATATTGTATCTGGTGATTATATGAAGCTACGAGAAGTAACGTTTACTTATAATTTAAACAAGTATTTATTAAACAAATTACCTTTTACCAATGCTAGCATAAAGCTTCAAGGAAACAATTTACTTACTTGGACAAAAAATAACGTAAGAATAGATCCTGAAGCATTTTCTTCTGATATATATGGAATCAGACATTTTTCTATAGAACCAGGGTTTACTTTAGGAATTAACTTAACATTTTAACACAAAAAATTATGAAAAAATTAAAATTTATTTATATAATCACAGGGTTACTTTTACTAAATAGTTGTGATGATTATTTAGATGTTAAACCAAAAGGATTTTTAATTCCTGAAAAGGCAGAAGACTTTGAATTATTACTAAACAACCTTACCGCACTTACAGATAGAGCATATTATTTATTTGACTCAGCTGATGATCTTTTAGATCCAGATTTTACAAGAGGAAGATTTAATGATAGCTCATATGGCTTTTATGCCTTTAGAGAAAACCCTACTTCTAATCAAAGTGGTACTGATGAATTATATAATGGTTTATATGCTTCAATTTACAACTTTAACACCATTATAGTTAACATTGATAATTACCCAGGTGATGGTAAACTAAAAGCTTCTACAAAAGCAGAAGCACTACTTGGTAGAGCTTATGCAAACCTAACACTTGTTAATACTTATGCAAAGCATTATGATAAAAATACCGCTAATACTGATTTAGGAATTCCTTTAGTAAAAGTAGCTGAAGTAGAGCTAGATCCTTTTCCAAAAAGATCTACTGTAAAAGAAGTATATGATTTTATTATTGAAGACATACAAGCCGCAATACCTAATTTACCTGATACAAATATTATTACTAGAGCCACTAAAAATTCTGCATACGGTGTTTTAGCAAGGCTATATTTGTATCAAGGAGAATATGAAAAAGCTATAGATGCTGCAAATGAAGCCTTAAAAGAAAACGCTTATTTAGGTGATTACACTTTAGGACTACAAAGCATAGAAAGTGAATTTAATAAAGAGCTAATTTACCAAAAAAATTACAAAAGAACTCAAAGAAGAGGAGGTGTAACTGGCTATATACTAACCCCTGAATTAGCTTCGTTATTTCAACCAGGAGATGTGAGACCTGCTTTATTTACTAGAGCAAATACTGTTGGAATCCCTGTACCTTTTCAAAATCACGGTATTTCAGGTCCTGAAATGTATTTAACACGTGCAGAATGTTATGCAAGGTTAGATAAAATTAATGAAGCCTTAGGTGATTTAAATCTTTTACGAAGTAAACGTATTATAGGAGCTACTAATATTGCTTCTACTGATAAAAACGAAGTGCTTAAAGAAATAGTAAACGAACGAAGAAGAGAATTATTTTTAACTGGTAACCGTTGGTTCGATTTAAAACGTTTAAACAAAGAACCTCTTTTTGCAAAACAAATAGTTCACCATGCATACGATGTAATTACTAAAATAAATGGAGTTAATGTAATATCAAATTATATATTAGAACCCAACTCTAAAAATTATGTACTACCTTTCTCTCTTAATGCTATAAATAATAGCCCTATAATACAGAACGAAAGAGAAAACATAATAGCTACTCAACAGTAATAATAACCATTTTTTTAAATAAAAAACTAGTGTATTTTATACACTAGTTTTTTTTGCTTTATATTAAAAAAAGTAACACAGTAAATTCTACTCTAAAAAATTTATTTAAATTATTTATATTTATTCTAAATAATTACTTTTAAAAAATAAAAACCTAATACCTTAACTTTATTTTAACTTTATTTTAATATATTTCGGCTTGAATCTTAAAATAGGTTCAAATTTTAACATTTTTAATAACATAATTTTAATACACAACTTTATGAGAATTAAATTAACCCATTTGCACAATTTAATGCAAAAGAAGTATTCTAAAAGCCTATTTTTAGCTTTTTTTTACTTACTTTCTGTTAGCACAAACGCAAATTTTTTTACACTAGAAAAAGAAAACTATAATTTAAAACCCATTCCGCCACAGCAGAAAACGGTAAGTGGAAAAACCGTAGCCAACGATGGCAATCCTATTGTAGGAGTGGTAGTACAAGAAAAAGGAACCAACAATTATGCTACTACTAGCATTGATGGAAATTATACCATTAAAATAAATAATTCAACTGGAACTTTAGTATTTTCTTCTGTAGGTTTTGAAACTAAAGAAGTAGCCATTAACGGTGAAATAACCATTAATGTAATACTACAGGAAGAAGTAAACAAACTTGATGAAGTTGTAATTACCGGTTACCAAACTATTAAAGCAAATGAAGCTACAGGGTCAGTTGCTAAAATAAACGAGGAGCAATTAGATAGAAAAATACGTGATAATATATTTAATAAACTTGAAGGTTTATCTCCAGGCTTAATGTTTAGTCCTAATTTAACAAGACGAAATGATAATAGTGAAGCTAGCGAAAAAATAGCTAGTGTTAGAGGTGTAGGAAGTTTTCAAGGAGAAACCTCACCTTTAATTGTTGTAGATGGTTTTCCTTTAGTAGGAGATATTAACACTATAAACCCTAATGATGTAGAAAGTGTTACTCTTTTAAAAGATGCCTCTGCCGCATCAATTTATGGTATTCAATCATCTAACGGAGTAATTGTTATTACCACAAAAAAAGGAAAAGCTGATAAAAAACCACAATTAAGTTATACAAGTAGCATAGCTATAGGACAAGCACCTGACTTGTCTTATGAGTTGCATCGTCCAGGTCCAAAAGATTTTGTTGACATACTAAAAGAATCAGCTGAAAGAGGATTTGACATATATCCACCTAATTCTATTTTTTTTACAAACACAATTCTTGAAATTTTAAACGACCGCACCAAAACACCAGAAGAAATAGAAAATATTTTAAACACACTAAGACAAACAGATAACACTTCTTATTTACAAGACAAATTATACCAAACTTCTTACCAGCTTCAAAATAACATATCGTTAAGTGGTGGTTTTGGAAAAAATAGTTACCGTGTTTCGTTAAATAATGTAAATACAACTCCTGCAGAAACATTCAAAAAATCTAACCGAACCATATTAGATTTTAACAGTACCTTTTTTATTTCAAAAAATATTGATTTAAACTTCTCTGGGAATATTGTTTTTTCAGGATCGGAAGAAAATGTTTTCAATAGACGAGCATTAAGAAATTTACGCCCATTTGATACTTTTGAAGATGAGAACGGAAACCCTATACGCGTACATACCAATGGTAGTTTTGCAACTTCAGAACTTGCAGCTGTTGGCTTTGGAAATAAAAAAGCCAGTGAAATTGACCGATTAATTGGATACGGTTTTAAAGACGAAAGCTACTACCCTTTTGAAAATTTAAAAGAAGTTACAAAAACTTCTGATAATTTTTCAACTCGTTTTCAAGCTTCCCTTAACATAAAGTTAACCAAAGGACTAACAGCTGTAGGTGGTTTTCAACTAGAAAGAGGCACTTCTGAAAGTGAAACCTTTTATACTGAGAACTCCACAGAAGCTAAGGTTTTATATAACAACGGAACAGAACTAACACCTATAATACACCCTATAACAAAACGTGTAATAGACGTAGATCCTACAAGTATAGTAGCACAACATATTCCTGAAGGTGGTATTTTAATAAAAACAATTAATAATAATAAATCATACACTTTAAGAGGGCAATTAAACTACAATAACGTTTTTTCTGACGGAACTCATAAAGTTAATGCTGTACTAGGTAGTGAAATAAGAGAAGAAATTAGTTCTAGTGATAACTTTTCTTATTTTGGATATGACCCACAAACCCTTGAACATACACCTCTAAATAATATAAGTTTAACTAATGGCTTTCCTTCTACTGGAAGTAACCCTAATAACCCAAATAATCGGAATTGGAGCCTTTACCTTGGAGGTCCTACAAACTTAACAGGTATCCAAAGCTATAACCAAAACCGTTACTTTTCTATTTATACAAATGGGGCATACACCTATAAAGATAAATATACCATTAATGGGAGTATTCGAGTAGATCAATCTAACTTATTTGGTACAAGCCCAAAGTATAGGTATAACCCTGTATGGTCTGTAGGAGGTAAATGGAACATTTCGAAAGAATCATTTTTTAATAGCAAAAAAATTAACAACCTAAACTTACGTTTTACTTACGGGCATAACGCTAATATTGGAAACACACAAGGACCTTTTATACAACTCAGAAAAAGCAGAAACTATCTTTCTAGTTTATATCAAGGTGAAATTTCATCTGCACCAAACAACACATTACGGCAAGAAGTTAGCAAAACAGCTAACTTAGGGTTAGACCTTGTGGCCTTTAATAATAGATTAAACTTTACTTTTGATTATTATGCTAAAAGAAGTGTTGATTTATTATCAAGTAATCCAGTAGACCCTACACAAGGTTTTAACTCTATACTCTTAAACCTAGGAGATATATTAAACACAGGGCTAGAATTTGGAATAAACAGCACAATTGTAAAATCTAATAACTTCTCATGGAATAATAATTTAAATGTATCTTTTAATAAAAACGAAGTAAAGAATGTATATAGTGCACTAGATGCCAATACTGTGCAAAATAGAACTAATTCAAGCTTCCCTAGAATAGGGTATCCTAGGCCTTCTTTATTTGCCTACAATTTTAAAGGCTTAAACGAAAGTGGCGTTCCTGTATTCTTTAAAAAAGATGGAAAAACAACGTTTACAAGTATTAGAGATGCAACAAATGAAGATTTAAAATATATGGGAACTTTAAATCCTACTTTTAGTATTGGTTTTACCAATAATTTCAAATATAAAAATTTCGAGTTGTCATTTTTATTAATATATAATGGTGGTAATGTAATTCGTAAACAAACCTACGATGGAAGTACTAATACAAATGTCAATTTTAATAAAGATATTGAAAACCGTTGGAAAGAAGCTGGTGATGAGGAAAAAACAAACATTCCTGCTTTCGGGGCTCTTTACAATCCAGCTACGCGTAGGAGTGAAACCGCAATGCTTAGTTTTGCTGATATTAATATACTTTCTGGTGATTATATGAAGCTACGTGAAGTAATACTTACTTATAACTTAAATAAAAACTTATTTAAAAAAGTACCTTTTAACAGTGCAAGTATAAAACTTCAGGCAGATAATTTATATACATGGACAAAAAATAACGAAGGTATAGACCCAGAGGCTTACAATTCTTCCTCATTTGGTTATCGACTTCCTTCTATAACACCAACATTTACTTTAGGTATAAATGTATCATTTTAAAAATAAAAAATCATGAAAAAAAAGAATTTCACTTACATTCTAATATTTACGATCGCACTTTTTAGCAGTTGTGATGATTATTTAAACATTCAACCAAAAGGAATTTTAATTCCTAAAAAAGCAACAGATTTTGAACTAATGTTAAACAATTCAGCTGCTTTTAGTATTTCAAATGAAAATTTATATATATCTGCAGATGATTTAATACTTCCTGCTCTTCTTGGAAGTTTTAGCAACGGAGCTGGAGTACAAAATGATTCTCCTGTATTTAATGTAGATAAGTTCGCAAAACAGTTTTACATTTTAGAACAATTTGATGCAATATGGAATAAATCATATAGTTCTATTTATTACTATAATACAATTATAAACAATATTGATAATGCTGAAGGCAGTAATGAATTAAAAGCATCCATCAAAGCAGAGGCTTTACTAGGTAGGGCTTATCTGTATTTTAATCTTGTAAATATATACGGAAAACATTATGATAAAAACACTGCTAATACTGATTTAGGGGTTCCTTTAGTTATCATAGAAAATCCTCTTGGAAAAACTCCTCCTAGAGCTACAGTACAAGCAGTATATGACTTTATAATTGATGACATAGAAAGTGCAATGCCTAACCTACCAACAAAAAGAACTCTTTTTAGAGCTACAAAAGCATCTGCGTACGGTATTTTAGCTCGTTTATATTTATACCAAGGTGAATATGAAAAATCCGAAACTGCAGCAAGCAATGCTTTAACTAATGCCTCAACTGAAGGTTCCAACTTACAAAACTACACAATATTACCTGAATTAACCCGAGCATTATATGAAGAAGAACAAATATACCTCAGGTCTTGTGGTTTGACTCCTGCCCGAGCTAAGCTTTCAAACGAATTAGCACCTTTATTTGGAGCAACCGACAGAAGAGCATCTTTATTTATTTCATCACAAACAAACGGAATAGGTTATCCAGATCAGTATTTTCAACAAAATCAAGGGATATCGATTGCAGAAATGTATTTAACACGTGCAGAATGTAGAGCCCGAGGTACAGATAGTGTTCTTGATTTAACTGGAGCTTTAAGCGATCTTAACACAGTAAGAAGGCATCGTATTTCATCAGTAACTAATATTACATCAACGGATAAAGATGAAGTACTTAAAGAAATACTCAATGAGCGCAGAAGAGAATTATTTTTAAGTGGTAACCGCTGGTTCGATTTAAAACGTTTAAATAAAGAACCTCAATTTGCAAAACAAGTAATACACCCAGGGCGTATTGGGGAAGATATTGGAAAAACATTTATTTTAGAACCAAACTCTAATAATTATGTATTCCCTATTTCAGAACAAGTTTTAACGTTTAACCCTGATATGATACAAAACGAAAGAGAAGATATAACTCCTCAATAAAAATATAACCAAAGGATATTAAATAAAAAAAGCGTGTGTAATATTACACACGCTTTTTTTATTTTAATCTATTTTGCCTTTATTTAAAAAAAGAGTCTACAAATTCGTATTTATTAAAAATTTGCAAATCGTCAATTCCCTCTCCTACACCAATATATTTTACAGGAATTTTAAATTGGTCGGAAATACCAATTACCACCCCTCCTTTTGCAGTTCCGTCTAATTTAGTAACGGCTAACGAAGTAACTTCCGTGGCATTAGTAAATTGTTTCGCTTGCTCAAAAGCATTTTGCCCAGTAGAGCCATCTAAAACCAACAACACATCGTGTGGAGCATCGGCTACTACTTTTTGCATTACACGCTTAATTTTTGTTAGCTCGTTCATTAAATTCACTTTATTGTGCAAACGCCCTGCAGTGTCAATAATAACCACATCAGCTTGTTGTGTAACTGCAGATGTTAAAGTGTCAAAAGCCACAGATGCTGGGTCTGAACCCATTTTTTGACGTACAATAGCAACATCAGTCCTGTCTGCCCAAATTTGTAATTGGTCTATTGCCGCAGCCCTAAAAGTATCGGCAGCTCCTAAAACTACTTTTAGTCCTTGTTTTTTAAATTGTGATGCTAGTTTACCGATAGTAGTAGTTTTACCCACTCCGTTTACCCCAACAACCATTAAAACATAAGGTTTTTTAGTTGCTGGAATTGTAAATTCGGTTTCGCTACCCGTATTTGTTTCCGATAAAAGTGCCGCTATTTCTTCTCGTAAAATTTTATTTAGTTCGTCTATTCCTACGTATTTATCTTTTGCTACACGCGCTTCTATACGTTCAATAATTTTTAATGTTGTATTTACACCAACATCTGAAGCCACTAAAACTTCTTCTAAATTATCTAAAACATCATCATCTACTTTCGATTTTCCTGCAACGGCTTTCGATAGTTTATTAAAAAAACTTGTGCTTGTTTTTTCTAAACCTTTATCTAATGTTTCCTTTTTTTCTTTCGAAAATATTTTCTTAAAAAAGCTCATTTCTTTAATTTATATAATTACTCCTAAGGAATTTTTCCAAAACACCCAAAATTACGTAATTAAAGTACATAAAAAAAGCTACTTCCTAAAAATTAGAAAGTAGCTTTATAAAATATGTTATAGTAATTACTTTTTACTTAAAAAGTCATCTACTTGTTCTGGAGTCATAATTGCTTCTACAAATGTATAAGCGCCTGTTTTTGGAGATTTAACCATTTTTATAGCTTTGGTTAATCTTTTTGAACCTGTTTGTAACGATGCTACTGCTTTCTTTGCCATTTTTAATAATTTTTAAATCTATACTCTATTTAAAATATGAGTTTTAGATGTTTTTAACTACTTAATTTCTTTATGAATAGTCATTTTCTTTAAGATAGGATTGAATTTTTTAATTTCCATTCTATCGGGTGTATTCTTCTTGTTCTTAGTAGTAATATAACGAGAAGTACCTGGCTGACCAGATTCTTTGTGCTCTGTACACTCTAAAATTACCTGAACTCTGTTTCCTTTTTTTGCCATCTTGCTAAAATTTTATCTCCTAAATAAGGAATTGAATTATTTTGTTAAGAAACCTTTTTCTCTTGCTTCTTTTATAACCGCAGAGATACCTTTTCTGTTAATATTTTTTAACGCAGAAGCAGATATTTTTAAAGTAATCCATTTATCTTCTTCTGGAATATAAAAACGCTTGGTCATTAAATTAGCGTTAAATTTTCTTTTGGTTTTATTCATGGCATGAGATACATTATTCCCTACCATTGCTTTTTTACCTGTAAGTTCACAAACTCTAGACATCTTCTTAACAGTTTTATAAATGTTATTTCTAAACGAGGGGCAAATTTAAACATTTTATACCTATCTGCAAAACTATTTTAATTCTTTTTTATTTTTTCATTAAAAAATTTTCCAACAACATTTCTAATGCCTTATTAACCGTTTTGTTTATTACCTTTTCTCTAGGTGTTCCAAAGTTAAACTCTCCACAAATCACATTGTTTTCAGAAGCTAAAGCAATATACACCAAGCCAACGCTTTTATTATTGCTATCAGTTGTTGGCCCTGCATTGCCTGTAACAGCAATAGAAAAATCTGTTTGTAGCTTTTTTCTTGCAGAAACAGCCATTTCTTCAGCAACTTGTTTACTTACCACGCTAAATTGGTTTATATTTTCTTTAGAAACACCTAACAAATCTATTTTTGAAGCTGCTGAATACGGCACAAAACTTCCTTTAAAATAAGCAGATGAACCTTCGTTAGCCACCAAGCTTGATGCTATTTTTCCTCCAGTTAAACTTTCTGTCGTACATAAGGTTTTGTTTTGCTGCGTTAACAAACTTCCTACTTTTTTTTGAATTGTTTCTCCGTCATCAAATCCAACAACAATATCTGAAAGTAATAAAGTAAGTTCTTTTACCTTTTCATTCAAAAGAGTTTCTAACTTATCTTTTTCTATTCCTTTTGTAGATAATCGCAATCGCACCGAACCAAAAGAAGGCAAATACGCCAATTTTATAAAAGACGGTAACGTGTTTTCAAAATTTTCAATTCGCTCAGCAATAATACTTTCGCCTTGCCCGTAAGTTATTATTGTTTTATGGAAAATAAACGGTAATTTAAATTTGGCTTTTATTCGTGGTAAAACTTCATTTTCAACTAGCTTTTTCATTTCATACGGAACACCAGGAAGCGACACAAAAACAGTTTCGTTTTCAAAAAACCACATTCCTGGAGCTGTGCCAAATTGATTCATCAGCAAAGTAGCTTTTGAAGGCAATTGTGCCTGATATTGCTGAACGTTATTAAAAGGATGATTCGCTTTTTTAAACATCTCCTTTATATGTGCTATTACCTCGGGGTACTCTACAAAATTGGTGTCGTTAAAATATGTCGCAATCGTTTTTTTTGTAATGTCGTCTTTTGTTGGTCCTAATCCGCCAGTAATAATAACGATATCTACTCTACTTTCAGCTTCTTTTAAAGCGTTTAAAATATGCTTTTCATCATCTTGAATTGATGAAATTTGATATACCGAAACTCCAATTTTATTTAATTCTGTGGCAATCCATTGCGAATTTGTATCAACAATTTGTCCGATTAAAATTTCATCACCAATGGTTATAATTTCTGCGTTCATTTGACTTTTCTATTTTATCAATACTTTCTTTTTTTGCTCTCTTTTTTCTACTCCAAATAAAATTTAATAGTTGGAAAACAGCAAAAACACTTAGAAAACCAATTACAACAGACTTTAATGAAACAATGGTTAAATCGTAGTCTTCTTCAGAATAAAAAAACCTTATAAACAAAGGATAAATTAACATTCCTATAAAATAAACTCCTATTCCTACAGCACCAAAAAGCCATTTATTTTTTTTATGATTTTCTGCGAGTCTGTAAAAATAAAAACCTACATAAAAAAGAGATATATAGCCCAAATATTTCAATATATAATCTATTTAATTTTTATATTAAAAGCTTCCTTGCTTTCAATCATTCCTTTTAAAACATCATTTTCTGTAACTTTCCCAACTCCAGCAGGTGTTCCTGTAAAAATAATATCGCCTTTTTTTAGTGTAAAATATTGTGATATATACGCTATTAACTCATCCATTTTCCACAACATACTGTTTGTGTTTCCGTCTTGCACAATGTCATCGTTTTTGTACAATTGAAACCTTAGGTTTTCTAAATCGAATTCTTCTTTCGAGTAAAACTCTCCCACAACAGCACTGCCATCAAAAGCTTTTGCTTTTTCCCAAGGCAAGCCTTTTTCTTTACATTTTGCTTGTACATCTCTCGCTGTAAAATCGATTCCTAAACCTATTTCATCGTAATATTTATGTGCAAATTTTTCATCAATATATTTACCAACTTTATTAATTTTTACCAAAACCTCAACTTCGTAATGCACATCCTCACTAAAAGGAGGCATAAAAAAAGGTGTTTTATTTGGTAAAATTGCCGAATCAGGCTTTAAAAAAATAACTGGACTTTCTGGTTTTTCATTTTCAAGCTCTGCAATATGCTCTGCATAATTTCGCCCAATACAAATTATTTTCATAAATAACTCTAAATTTTAAATTACTAATGATTTCTTTTTCAACTCGTAATTCATAATTAAAAATTAATCAATTGATTACGGAATCCATTTTTTAGGAAAATTCGGTTTACGTTTTTCTAAAAACGCATCACGTCCTTCTTTTGCTTCATCTGTCATATAGGCTAATCGAGTAGCTTCGCCAGCAAAAACTTGTTGCCCTACCATGCCATCATCGGTTAAATTCATAGCGAATTTCAACATTTTTATTGATGTTGGGCTTTTTGCTAAAATTTCTTGTGCCCACTGATAAGCGGTGTTTTCTAGCTCATCATGCGGAATTACAGCATTTACCATTCCCATTTCATACGCCTCTTGCGCAGAATAATTTCTACCTAAAAAGAATATTTCTCTAGCTCTTTTTTGCCCTACCATTTTTGCTAAATAGGCTGAACCGTATCCTCCATCAAAAGAGGTAACATCCGCATCGGTTTGTTTAAAAATGGCGTGTTCTTTACTTGCTAAGGTTAAATCGCAAACCACGTGCAAACTATGTCCGCCACCAACTGCCCAACCCGGAACAACGCAAATTACCGCCTTTGGCATAAAACGAATTAACCGCTGCACTTCTAAAATATTTAAGCGATGATACCCGTCTTCCCCAACATATCCTTGATGCCCTCGTGCCTTTTGGTCTCCTCCAGAACAAAACGAATACACACCGTCTTTTGTGCTTGGTCCTTCGGCAGAAAGCAAAACTACTCCAATAGAAGTATCTTCCCCTGCATCGTAAAAAGCATCGTACAATTCTGAGGTTGTTTTTGGGCGAAAGGCATTTCTAACATTCGGTCTGTTAAAAGCTATTCTGGCAACTCCGTTACATTTTTTATAGGTGATGTCTTCGTATTCTTTTGCAGTTTTCCACTCAGGTTGTATCATAAATTTTGTGTTTTATTTATCTTTTTTATTTAACCAACTCAATTCTGTCTTCTTTAATTAGAATTCTTTTTTGTTTGTACAAGTTACCAATTGCTTTTTTAAAGGCTTTTTTACTCATTTTCATGTGGAAACGAATGGAATCTGGCGAACTTTTATCAGTCAATAAAATAAAACCTTCTTTGCTGTTTTTTAGTTTTTCTAACACGTTGTTTACATCAGAATCTATTACATTTTTAAAGCCTTGCGGACGCAAAGAAACATCTATTTTACCGTCCTCTCTAATGTTTTTAATATAGCCCGTAACCTCCATGTTTTCTTCCAGCTCTTCAAAAACCTCACTTCTAAAAAGCAACCCTTCAAATTCTTCATTAATTAAAACGGTGTAGCCCAAAGCCGTTTCCGTTTCAATGACCAACTGTACTTTATCTCCTTCTTGTAAATCCATTATTGTATATATTTAAAATAGTCTTTTAAAATTACATCATTTTTTGCACTTGGTGTAAAAATCTCTAATATTTTTGGTTTTTCAGAAGATGCGTAAAAATTTATCAACGCTTCTTGTACTGTTTTTGTGGATGCTACTTTTTGATATTCCAAACCGTACATTTTACACAAATGTTCTGCTGTTAAACAATGCTGTGTTTCAAAATACGCTGCTGCATTTGTAGTGGATGGTCCTGGAAGTATTTTAAAAATTCCACCACCAGAATTGTTGATTAAAATAATTCTAAAATCACTCGGGATGTTTGTATTCCAAAGGGCATTAGAATCATAAAAAAAACTAATGTCGCCAGTAATAAAAACAGTTTGTTTTTTGCTTGCAAAAGCCGCACCAATTGCGGTACTTGTACTTCCGTCAATGCCACTTGTTCCTCTATTACAAAAAACGTGTAATGATTTTTTCAAACGAAATAATTGCGCGTATCTAATGATGGCACTATTGCTAATTTGTAACTGACAATTATCAGGAATACTTTCTAACACCTGCTCAAAAACCTTACAATCTGAATGTTCTGTGTTTTCTAAAAATTGTTGATGTTTTACTCGTTTTTCATCACGAAGTTGTAACCATTTTTGTTGGTAATTACTTTCTTTTTTTTGAATGATTTTATCAAACTGAAAAAAGAAATTTTCTGGTTTTTCTTGTACAAATTCTGATAAACAGAAAAAAGTGTTCATTTCTGTAAATTCATCAACATACCAATGGTGTTTTGGTTGGTATTTTCTTAAAAATTGTTTTATCTTTTTAGAAACTACCATTCCGCCAAAAGTAAGTAAAACCTCTGGTTTCAAGTCTTTTAACTGTTCATCACCTAAAGAAAAAATGAGTTGATCTATAGAATTTACAAAGTTTTTATGGTGTAAATTTGAGGTTGTTTCTGTTAAAATCAATACAGAATCGTCTTCCGCAAAACGGTTGATTACATTTTGTACAGCTTCATTTGGATAATGTACCCCCACTAAAATCATTTTTTTTGTGGATGAATTCCATATAGAAGACAATTTATTATAATCTGTCATGTCATTACGAGGAGGTAACGACGAAGTAATCTCATCAAAGGATTGCTTCACTTTGTTCGCAATGACGTCTGGAAAATGAAATTCTTTTAACTCATCAACAGTTTCATACAAAGGCTCATCAAACGGAACGTTGACATGAACAGGTCCTTTTTTTTGAATTGCCGTTTGTAATGCTTCGCTAATGAATTTCAAATTTTCATTCATACTTTCAGTTTCATCAACCAAATTGGCAGAAAATAAAATATGATTTTTAAACACGTTTTCTTGACGAATGGTTTGCCCATCGCCAATATCAATTAAATGTTTTGGTCTGTCTGCAGAAATTACCACCAACGGAATATTGCTATAAAAAGCCTCTGCAATTGCAGGATAATAATTTAACAAGGCTGAACCTGAAGTGCAAAGAATAGCGACTGGTTTTTGTGTTTGTTGTGCAATTCCCAAAGCAAAAAATGCCGCACAACGCTCATCAACAATACTTACCGTTTTTATTTTTGGGTGATTGTAAAAACCTATTGTTAACGGAGCATTTCGTGAACCTGGAGAAATAACAACTGTATCAATTTTAAATTGACTACAAGCTGAAATTACCAATTGAGCGAGTTCTTTTTTGGGATACATTACTATTGAGTTACAAAGTGGCAAAGTTACAAAGTTTAAAAGGCAAAAGTCTGAAAGGCTGAAAGTCAAAAGTTGCAAAGTCATAAAGTTAAAACCGTCATTCTGACTTTGAAACTTTATGACTTTGCAACTAATTTTTCTAGTTTCCCTTTTTGTAATCTGCTAAAAACTTTGCCAAACCAATATCAGTTAATGGGTGTTTTAATAAGCCTTCTATGGCGTTTAAAGGTCCTGTCATTACATCAGCACCTAACTTTGCACAGTCAATAATGTGCATGGTATGGCGCACTGAAGCTGCTAAAATTTCGGTTTCAAATCCGTAATTATCATAAATTTGACGAATTTCTGCGATTAGGTTTAATCCGTCCGTTGAAATATCATCTAAACGACCAATAAATGGCGAAACATAGGTTGCCCCTGCTTTTGCAGCCAATAAGGCTTGTCCTGCTGAAAACACTAATGTTACATTGGTTTTAATTCTTTTTGAAGAAAAATATTTACAGGCTTTTATTCCATCTTTTATCATTGGTAGTTTTACCACAATTTGCGGATTTAAAGCTGCCAACGCTTCGCCTTCTTTTACCATTCCTTCAAAATTGGTTGAAATTACTTCGGCAGAAACATCGCCATCAACCAACTCACAAATTGCTTTGTAATGGTTAATAATATTTGCTTCGCCTGTAATGCCTTCTTTTGCCATTAAAGACGGATTTGTAGTTACACCATCTAAAATACCTAAAGATTGTGCTTCTTTAATTTGCTCTAAATTTGCTGTATCAATAAAAAATTTCATCTGTATATTTTTTTTGTAAAATTACAATTTATAATGCTTCATTAATAATTTTTCATATAGTTTATCTGGTAAAATTCGTTTTAAAACAATGGAGAATTTTTCCATAAATCCGCCAACTTTATAATGCACTTTTGGATTTTTAGTGTTGATGATTTTATACACCATTTTTGCCATTTCAATAGGATTCATACCGCTATTCACATGAGCATCCATTAAATCTAAATTCGCCTGATACTTTTCTTTATAAGCCGAGTTTTCAAAAACAGGTGTATGATATCGTCCTGCAGCAATATTGGTTGCAAAATCACCCGGAGCTACGTTTACAACGTTAATTCCAAAGTTTTTTACCTCCATTCTTGTAGCTTCGGTTACCAATTCTAAAGCTCCTTTTGTAGCTGAATACAAACCTCTAAAAGGCAAACCCATATACCCAGCAATGGAGGTTACATTGATAATAATACCACTTTTTTGCTCTCGCATTTGCGGTAAAACAGCTTTCATTACATCAATTGCCCCAAAAAAATTGGTGTTAAAAACCTTACGCATTTCTTCTGTTGGTGTATCTTCCACCGAGCCCGTAATTCCCATTCCTGCATTGTTTATCAACACATCTAATCTTCCTTCTTTTTCGAGAATAAAATTAACAGCTTTTGTAATGGTTTCTGGTTGTAAAACATCTAATGCAACAAGGTTGAACGAAAAATTTTCATTATCTTTTGGGTTTCTACTAGTACCATAAACCACATATCCTTTTGATGCAAGATACAACGCCACTGCTTTTCCAATACCAGAGGAAGCTCCTGTAATTAATACTACTTTGTGCATTATTGTACGTATTTTGTTTTCTTTATGCGACTTAATGTTACAAAGGCCGCTAAAAAGAAAACAGCCAACGCTAACACACTTGATTGGATAGATATTATTGAATTTAAAAGCCCAAAAGTAACCATACCCACTACCAACGCTATTTTTTCGGTTACATCGAAAAAACTAAAGTACGAAGCGGTATCATCTGTTTTTGGTAATAATTTAGAATACGTAGAACGTGCTAACGATTGTATTGCGCCCATTACCAAACCAATTAAACCTCCTAAAATGTAGAAATATATTTCAATATTCGGTGTTTCTTTCGTTAAGTTAAAACCAATAAAACAAACTAAGCACCAAATAAAAATGGTAATTTTTAATGCTTTGATGTTTCCTATTTTGTTTGATAATCTGGAAAATATAAAAGCTCCTAAAATACCTACAACCTGAACCAATAATATGGTAGCTATTAAATTTAATGTTTCTAACCCTAAAATTGTTCCAAAAATACCCGCCATTAAGATTATAGTTTGCACACCAATTTAATAAAAAGAATGAAATTAAAAATATTTTTAATTCTCTGTACGCAAACAATTCTTTAGCTACTTTTTGTATTTCTTTAATTCCTTTTAAAAAATAATTGTCTTTTGGTAGTGTCACTTTTTCGGAATTAGGGAGCCTTCTGTACGTTATTTGAGCAAAACCCAACCACCACAAACCTACCAAAACGAACGATATTTGAGAGCCAAATTGCTTATCGTATAAACCAAAAACCTTTGTTTCTATTAAAACCCAAACATAAAACTAGCAATAAAATAGAGCCCAAATAGCCTAACATAAATCCTTTTGCACTTACGTTATCTTGCTGTTCTGGATGTGCAACTTCAGGCAAATAAGCGTTATAAAAAACAATGCTTCCCCAAAAACCAATACTTGCCAAAATGGTAAACACAATTCCTACCCACAAGGTTTCTTTTCCTGTAAAAAAGAAAAGACACATTACTGATAATGAGCCTAATAAACAAAAGCCTTGTAAAAATTTCTTCTTATTTCCTGCATAATCTGCAATTCCAGAAAGCATTGGAGAAATAAATGCAACCACTAAAAAAGAAAACGCCATTGCGTAATTATACAGGGTTGTAGGATTCCAAAAAGTGCCTAAAAAAGCAATTTTCTCCGTTAACATTTGCAAAACCTTCTGAAGCCGTTAAGCCAGCATAATAAATAGGAAAAACCGCCGTGCTAATTACTAAAGAATATACCGAATTTGCCCAATCGTAAAACGCCCAAGCGTTTATTAATTTTTTATCGCCAATTTTTAACATATCAATTTTTAAAGTTTATAAAATAAAAAACCGTTCTTAAAATTTATTAAGAACGGCTGACAATATAGTAAAACTATTTGTTTTATTTTTTAAGATTACTTTGTGGTTCTACACTATATTTTGCTGCTAGCTTTTTGCTTCTGGTAAAAAATCTCGTAAGGTTTTTATTCTTGTTTCGTTTGATGGGTGTGTACTCATAAACTCTGCGGGTGCTTTATCAGCTCCTTCTCTTTGACTCATTCTTACCCAAACTTCAGCAGCTTCCTCGCCATTATAGCCTGCCATAAGCATAAATACCAACCCTAATTTATCGGCTTCTGTTTCGTGGGTTCTACTAAAAGGCAACATAACGCCCACTTGCGAACCTAAACCATAAGCTAAATTCCACATGTCTCTATTTTTACTTTTGGCTGTACCAACAGCAACAGCTACTTGCCCTAATTGTTGTAATTGCCCTGTAGACATTCTTTCTTGGCCGTGTTTTGCAAAAGCATGTGCAATTTCGTGCCCCATAACAGCAGCAATACCATCTGTGTTAGCACAAATTGGTAAAATACCTGTATAAAAAACCACTTTTCCACCAGGCAAACACCACGCATTTACCGTATTATCTTCTACTAAATTGAATTCCCATTTGTAGGCGTTTGCTTCTTCTTTCATTCCGTTGGCTCTCATAAATTGGTCAACAGCTTTAGAAATACGAGCTCCTACAGTTTTAATTTCGTTTGTTTTTACTACATTGGTAGATAACTTATTTTCTTTTAAAAACCCTTCGTACTGAGCAAAACTAGCTGGTAAAACTTGAGCATCGTTTACAAAATTCATTCTACTTCTACCAGTTATAGGCACTGTACTACATTCTACTAATAATATTGCTAAAAAAGCGAAAGCTAATAGTTTTTTCATTTTTTTTATTTTATTTAATATTGTATTATAGCTGTATATTTTTTATGACACTTTTATAATGAAAAGTCACACAAAATAATTGTCTTAAAATTACAAACTATATTTTAAAACGTAAAACAACCTAATGAAAAATTTTATAATAAATTTACTTTTTTGTTTTTTCACACTATGCGTAAGCGCACAAAAAAAAACTATGACTAAAAAATACAACGTTACAAAAACCGAAAAAGAATGGCAAGAAATTTTAACTCCTATGGAATTTGCCGTTTTACGAGAAGCTGCCACCGAAATACCTTTTTCTAGCCCTTTAAACAATAATAAAGAAAAAGGCATTTATGTTTGTGCCGCTTGTAAAACTCAACTATATAAATCGGACAATAAATTTGATACGCATTGCGGTTGGCCTTCGTTTGACAGAGCCATACAAGAAAATATTGAATTTGATATTGACTACAAAATAGGCTATGCCAGAAGAGAACTTAAATGTAAAAACTGCGGAAGTCATTTGGGTCATATTTTTGATGATGGACCGAAAGAAACTACCGGAAAACGCCATTGTGTAAACGGAACTGCATTAAAGTTTATTCCTAAAAAATAAAGAGAAGTTTACTTTTTAGTTTCATTTTTTAAAATTTATGAAAAAAATTAAATTCCCTAGCGCACAAAGTGTTTTATTAATTATTGCTGCTTTTGTAGCCTTATTAACTTGGTTAATTCCTTCAGGGCAGTACGACCGATTATCGTACAACAAGGAAAGCAACACCTTTACACAAATAAGCCAAGAAAAAACAACCGAATTTCCTGCTACACAAAAAAACACTATCGGATTTAAAAATAAATATTCCTTTAGAAAACTTTACCTCTGGGGCAATTTACAAACCTATAAACATACCCAACACCTACAAAAAACTAAACCCGAATCCTCAAGGAGTTAAAGAATTTATACTTGCCCCTTTAAAAGGAATTATTGAAGTTGCGGATATTATTATTTTAGTGTTGTTTATTGGTGGTTTAATAGCCATTGTAAATTATACTGGAGCTTTTGAGGCAGGAATTTTCAAACTTTCAAAAGTATTAGAAGGAAAAGAATACACGCTTATTATTATTGTAACTCTTCTTATTGCTTTAGGCGGCACAACCTTTGGTTTGGCGGAAGAAACCATTGCTTTTTATCCTATTTTAATTCCTGTTTTTTTAGCCGCAAGGTACGATGCTATTGTTGCTTTGGCTTGTATTTACATTGGCTCGTCTATTGGTACTATGGCTTCTACTATAAATCCGTTTAGTGCTATTATTGCTTCTAATGCTGCCGGAATTAATTGGACAACAGGAATGCAAGGCAGAATAGCTATGTTTATTCTAGGAACTACAATTTGCATTTTATACATAATTAGGTATGCGCAACGTGTTAAAAAAGACGCTTCAAAATCTATTATTTACAATCAAAAAGAAGAAATTGAAAAACTGTTTTTATACAAAAACACTTCAAATTCAATGCAGCTAACGCTAAAATTAAAATTCGTACTATTAATTTTTATTACTGCATTTGTAGTAATGGTGTACGGAGTTAGCAACTTAAACTGGTGGTTTTTAGAAATGACAGGCGTATTTTTTGTAGCGGCTGTTTTAATAGGATTCATTACAAAAATAAACGAAACTGTTTTTGTAAATACTTTTGTAAAAGGCGCAAACGAATTATTAAACGTAGCGTTTATCATTGGTTTGGCAAGAGGTGTTACTATTTTAATGGAAAATGGTTTAATTAGTGATACTTTATTATATTATTCTAGTTCTTTAACAAACGGAATGCACAAAGGCTTTTTTATAAACACTATGATGTATGTTTATGGCTTTTTATCGTTTTTTATTCCGTCTTCTTCGGGTATGGCGGTTTTAACTATGCCAATTTTATCTCCTTTGGCAGATAATGTTGGTATTGGTAGAGAACTAATTGTAAACGCTTATTTGTATGGCATGGGGCTGTTTAGTTTTATAAACCCAACAGGTTTAATTTTAGCCTCACTTGCCATTGTTAAAGTTAGTTACAATAAATGGTTAAAATTTGTACTTCCATTAGTAATTATACTAACTATTTTAGCAATGCTTGTACTAACTGTTTTAGCTTATTTATAAGAATTTCTACAAAAATTTTAAATTAAAAACATAGTAGAAAATGTAATTATTTGTGTAACTTTATGTTTCTATAATTTGTTTTATGACCAAGCTAGAAATTACTAATTTATTAGAAGAAAAACATCAAAATTTATTTGAATGGTTAGCTAATCAGCCAGAAAATATTTGGGAGAAAAATCCTGAAGGAAAATGGACTACTGGGCAACATTTTTTGCATTTAATTAATAGTATTCAGTTATTAAATAATGTGTTAAGTTACCCTAAATTTATTTTAAAATACAAATACGGAACTTGCAACAGAGAAGTTAGAAATTACGATACCGTAGTTAAAAATTATTTAGAAAAACTAGCAAAGCACAAAGAAAAGGCTGAAAAGTTTAATAAAAATTTAAAAACACCCCTTTAAGTGATAAAACGTATTTGCTAAACCGATTGCAAATTCAGAATAAAAAACTACAATACAAAACACATAAAATAAGCGACTCGGATTTAGACCGATTGGTAGTCCACATCCATTAATGGGTAAAATGACCTTGCGAGAATTATTATGTGGACAGCTTATCACACCCAGCATCATACCGAAATATTAAAACGCAATTATCAATCGTTTTAAACTGCAAATAACAGTAGCGACTTTATAAAAAGTTTACTTTTTAGTTAAAAAAACTAAGTTAAGTTTTCACTTATTCTTATATTTGTGTTTCCAAAAAAACAAGATAAAACACAATGTTTAATAATTTAAGCGAAAAATTAGATAAAGCCTTACATACCTTAAAAGGTCACGGAAAAATTACCGAAGTAAATGTTGCCGAAACTTTAAAAGAAGTTCGAAGAGCTTTATTAGATGCCGATGTAAACTTTAAAATTGCCAAAGATTTTACTAAAGAAGTACAAACCAAAGCTATAGGACAAAACGTTTTAACAACGTTAAATCCAGGGCAGTTAATGGTTAAATTGGTTAAAGATGAATTAACTAAATTAATGGGTGGAGACACCGTTGGTATTAATTTAGCAGGTTCACCTACCGTAATTTTAATGTCTGGTTTACAAGGCTCTGGTAAAACCACTTTTTCAGGAAAATTAGCAAATTATTTAAAAACTAAAAAAACAAAACAAGTTTTATTAGTGGGCTGTGATGTTTACAGGCCAGCCGCTATTAATCAATTACAGGTTGTTGGAGAGCAAATTGGCGTAGAAGTTTATGCCGAAATTGATAACAAAAATCCTGTAGAAATTTCAAAAAACGCCATTGCACACGCAAAAGCAAACGGAAAAAATGTGGTTATTATTGATACCGCTGGGCGTTTAGCTATTGATGATGAAATGATGAACGAAATTTCTAACATTCATAAAGCTATAAAACCGCAAGAAACCTTGTTTGTAGTGGATTCTATGACTGGGCAAGACGCTGTAAACACAGCAAAAGCCTTTAACGATGTGTTGAATTTTGACGGAGTTGTACTTACAAAATTAGATGGTGATACACGTGGTGGAGCGGCATTAACCATAAAATCCGTAGTAGATAAGCCTATTAAATTTATTGGTACTGGAGAAAAAATGGAAGCCATTGATGTTTTTCACCCAGATCGTATGGCCGACAGAATTTTGGGAATGGGAGATGTTATTTCTCTTGTAGAAAGAGCACAAGACCAATATGATGAACAAGAAGCTAGAAAACTACAAAAGAAAATTGCTAAAAATCAGTTCGGTTTTGATGATTTCTTAAAGCAAATTCAGCAAATTAAAAAAATGGGTAGCATGAAAGACCTAATGGGCATGATACCCGGTGCTGGAAAAGCCTTAAAAGATGTTGATATTGATGATGACGCCTTTAAAGGAATTGAAGCTATTATTCATTCTATGACTCCATCAGAAAGAAGCACACCAAGTTCTATTGATGCTAGTAGAAAAAAACGAATTGCAAAAGGTTCGGGTACTTCAGTTCAAGAAGTAAATCAATTAATGAAACAATTTGACCAAATGAGCAAAATGATGAAAATGATGCAAGGCGGTGGCGGACAGAAAATGATGCAAATGATGAAAGGACTGCGATAAAAACAATAACGGCTGCTTAAAAAGTAGCCTTTTTTATTACTTTTAAATTAAAAAAAATGATTTTACTTGACGGAAAGAAAACAGCCGCAGACATTAAAGAAGAAATTGCTTTAGAAGTTGCTCAATTAAAAAGAGACGATAAAAAAACACCTCATTTAGCAGCCGTTATTGTTGGTAATGATGGAGCAAGTTTAACCTACGTAAATGCAAAAGTGAAAGCGTGCGAACGTGTTGGATTTGAATCTACTTTAATCAGGTTTCCTGAAAATATTTCGGAAGAAAAATTATTAAACGAAATTGCCATACTTAATATTGATAATGATATTGACGGATTTATAGTACAACTTCCACTACCCGACCATATTGACGAGCAAAAAATTTTAATGGCTATTAACCCAGATAAAGATGTAGATGGATTTCATCCTACGAACGTAGGAAAAATGGCTTTAAACCTGCCTACTTTTATCTCTGCAACCCCTTTTGGTATATTGGAGTTACTAGATAGGTACAACGTAGAAACATCTGGAAAAAACGTTGTGGTAATTGGTAGAAGCCATATTGTAGGAAGCCCAATGAGTATTTTGTTATCACAAAAACGAAAAAAAGGAAATGCAACAGTTACCATTACTCATAGCCGAACAAAAAACTTAAAAGAATTTACCCTACAAGCTGATATTATCATTGCTGCACTAGGCATTCCTGCCTTTTTAAAAGCGGATATGGTAAAAGATAATACAACTATAATTGATGTAGGTATTACGCGTATTTCAGACCCTTCAAAGAAAAATGGTTACCGATTAATTGGCGATGTTGCTTTTGACGAAGTTTCTAAAAAAGCTAGTTATATTACTCCTGTTCCAGGAGGCGTTGGTCCAATGACTATTGCAATGCTTTTAAAAAACACACTACTTGCTTGTAGTAGAAGAAATAATTAATTTTAAAAGTTAATTAAAAATAAAAAACTCCAATCTGATTAGATTGGAGTTTTTTATTTTCTATTTAATTACAACATGCTATTGTTGCCCTTCCACTTTTACATTATTGCCACCACTTAAAATGTAGAAGTATGATCTACGGTTTAACTGATGCTCTTCTTCTGTACATTTCTTGCTATTTGCATCATCACAGTGATTCAATAATTGATCCTCTCCATATCCTATCGCACTTTCTATTCTATCCGAAGCAATACCTCTTGAAACTAAATAATCTCTAGTAGATTTTGCTCTTCTGTCAGATAGCTTTCTGTTGTACGATTTAGGTCCTCTACTATCGGTATGTGATTCAATTTTAATAACCATATTTGGATTATTACTCATAACCGTTACTATTTTCTCTAACTCGTACTCTGCATCTGGTCGAATATCTGATTTATCAAAATCAAAGTAAATAGGACTGATAACTATTTGATCCTTTTGTATTAATGACTCTAAATTTAAGAAGTCTAATTGATTCACTTTTCCATTTTCTGAATCAAGTGTCAATTCCTGTTTACTTGGATTATAATCCTCTTTAACAGCGATAACCGTATAAACTTGTTCACATGGAACATCATTCATTTGATAAGCTCCGTTAGCATCTGTAATTGTTTCTTTTAAAACATATCCTTCCTCGTTTATAAGCTTAACTGTAACACCTGATAACACTTCATTCGTTTTACTATCAGCTACAATACCTTTTATCGTTTGCACACATAAAGATGCTTTACTAACCACAAAACTATAAATATCATCATCTCCTTTTCCACCTTCTCTGTTTGAAGAGAAAAAACCTTGTGTACTATCTGAATTTACATAAAAACCAAAATCATCTTTATTACTATTAAAAGGTACTTTTATGTTTTCTGGTTCTGAATAAGCACCTTCAGTAATGGTAGATTTAAAAATATCCAAACCTCCAAGTCCTAAATGACCATCAGAAGAAAAATACAATTCGTTTTTTTCGCTTACAAAAGGAAACATTTCTCTTCCTCCTGTATTTATAATATTTCCTAAATTCTCAGGAGTACCATAACCATTTTCTTCTATAGACACTTTATAAATATCAGTATACCCTAAACTACCTGGCATATTAGATGCAAAATATAACGTTTTTTCATCTGGGCTTAACGCTGGATGACCTACAGAATACTCATCATTATTAAACGGTAACTCTTGTATATTATCCCAAACACCATTAACCAAACTAGCTTTGTATATTTTTAATAATACCTCTCTTTCTTTACTCTTTCCTTTCTTCTCTCCATCGAAGTTATTACGTGTAAAATACATAGTTTGACCATCTTTGGTTAAAACAACAGAAGCCTCATGTAAATTTGTATTAATTTCTTTTGGTAATGGTGTTTGGCTTGTTAGTTCTAATACTCCTCCTTCTAAAGAATCGTCTAAATTTCTTTTTTCAATAGCCGCTACATACAAATCTAAATACGGCTGATTGTTCCATTGAAAAACCTTATTTCCTGATAATGCATTAGGTCTTGAAGATGCAAAATAAAAAGAATCTCCTTGTGCAAAACCACCATAATCAGAATATTCAGTGTTTATTGACACGTTATGCAAACCAATTAATTCATCTTCTGAGTTATTGCCAAAAACAGATAAATAATTAGGTTTTTCTAATAAGCCTTTAAACCTACTATCGGAAGCATTTAAACTTATAAGTTCACGCATTACGTCATCCGACTCACTATACTTACCATTACTCTTTAAAACCTGAGCATATCGAAACAAATACTCTGGGTTTACTTGTTCTTTAAAGTTAGTCATCAGTTTAGAATACCAAACTTCAGCTTCTTTTGTGTTTGTATTAAAGTAATAAGAATCGCCTAGCCTTTCTAAAACCAGTTGAGTGCTATCTCCCTTTTTATAAATCTGTTCATACAATTCTGCTGATTTTTTATAAGCGTATTCTTTAAAATACTTATCAGCAGCATATTTTCGTTGACCGTTTACACTAACCGCTAATAACAATAATAATATACAAGGTATTAGTTTCATTTTCATTTTTATATAGTTTATTTTTAAAAGAATCTAGGGGATTTGGTAATCGCTCCTTTTAATATTTCGTATCGTAACATTACTTCGTGTGTTCCAGTATTATAATTTGCAAGAACTGATGTAGTTAAATCATAAGCATACCCAATATTTAAAGAATCACTTACCTGAAAACCAATCATTGCACTTATAGAATCGTCCCAACGCCATGCTAAACCTGCTGTAAAAATATCATTAAATAAAAAGTTAGCTGAAACATCTATTGATGTAGGCGCACCAGCAACTCCTTTAAACAATGCTGCTGGTTTAAACTTTATATTTTCTGATAAATCGAAAACATAACCTGCAATTAAAAAGAAGTGTAGTCTTTCTTTAGAAATACTTGCTATTTGATTCGTATCGTAATGATTCGTTCTTATAAAGTTTGGTACAGATAAACCTACATACCATTTTGGAGTATAATAGTAAATCCCCGCACCTACTGTTGGTAAAAAGCTATTCACAATGTTCTTATTAAAAGATGGATCATTCGGATCGTTATGAACTCCTTTGCTCCAATCTACATTAAACAAACGTCCCCCTAACTTTAATCCAAAGGCCAACTTACTATCTTCTCCTGTATAAATCGAATAAGAAACATTCGCATCTAAATACGTTTCGGTTGAAGGACCAAGCTTATCGTTTACTAAGTTTAAACCCAAACCTAAACCACTAAATCCTAAAGGTGTATCATAACTCAATGTCTGAGTGTCTGGAGCCCCAGACAAACCGACCCATTGACTTCTTCCCAAAGCAGTAATTACTGTGTACTCCTTAGAACCTGCATATGCTGGGTTTACACTCATTGTATTGTACATGTACTGTGTAAACTGAGGATCCTGCTGTGAAAAAATCTCCGATAAAGAAAGAAACACAAATAGCGATAAAATTAAAATTCTATTCATATTATTAATTTTTAACTTCTTGTTTTATATTTTATTCTGTAACTATAGATAACCATCCTTTATGAATACGTCCTACTTCGGCATTATCATCATTCAAGTCTATCAAATAGTAGTATGTACCTGAAGGTACTTTTTCTCCATTACTTATCGTAGATCTCCCCTCAGATGTACCATTCCAACTATTATCATAATCAGTGGCAGTAAATACAACAACACCCCATCTATTAAAAATAGTTACTGTACTGCCTGGATAATTATCCAAACCAAGTATCTCAAAAGTATCATTGACACCATCTCCATTAGGGCTAAACTCATTGTAAATAACAAAATCTTGTCCTGATAATACAACAGGTACCGCATATGAATCTTGATTGTTAGAAAGATCAACATCTTCTTCATTTACAGACTCAACCCTTGCTATATTATTATAATCTGTAGTATTAGTTACAAGTACTTCAATAGTTAACGTTGCAGTTTTACCTACAGTTAAATCCCCTACATTCCATAAACCAGTAACATTATCATAAACAGAACCGGCTGTTGATGTATATGAAACAAACTCATAACCAGCTGGCAAAGCATCTGATAATACAACACCTGTAGCTGCTAAACTTCCTTGGTTAGTTACTGTAATTGTAAATATTACCGTAGCACCTGGGTTTATTGATTTACCAGCATCATCTCCTGTCTTCGTTACACTAAGGTCTACTCCTATAACAGGATTCACCGTTAAAATTACTGTCGCTTGATCACATAAGCCTTGATCATCACAAACCTCATATACAAAACTATCCGTACCTACAAACCCTGGAGCTGGTGTAAACTCTATTTCTCCAGTTGAACTAATATTTACATCACCTTTGCTTGGTCCACTGATTGGGTCTGTTTTTATTATTAATCTACCGCCCTCTGGATCTATATCATTCAACAACACATTCCCTTTAACTACTCCATTCGCATCTCCATTAAACGCATCTGTATTCGCATATAAATCATTATCCGTAGCATCTGCTGGATCTACTCGAACCGTTACTGTTCCTGTACCACATGCTTTTGGAGTACCATTATCACATGCCTCGTATACAAAACTATCCTCTCCTACAAAAGTTGGATCCGTTGGCGTATAGGTAAACGTTCCATTTGGATTAATCTTCACTGTACCATGACTTGGACCACTTACTGGAGTCTCATTTATCGTCAATGGATCGCCATTTGGATCATAATCATTCGCTAATACATTACCATTCGCTGGTGTACCTGCCTCGGTTACTGCCTCATCATTATTTACAACAGGAGCGTTATTCTCAGACTCTGGTGTAATTGGTAATACCTCGATAACAACTACTGCTGTATCACATACTGATACTGCACTGTCATCACAAACCTCATACGTGAAGCTGTCCTCTCCGCCTACCGAACGATCAAATCCTGAGCCTGGTATATATGTATAACTACCGTCTTCTTTTAAATCTAAACTACCCTTTGTCGGTCCTGTTACTGTTTTTGCTTTCAATACACTTCCAAAAATATCCTCGTCATTCGTAACTACATTACCAGATACTGGCATACCCACATATGTATTGTTGATATCATTCTCCGCTGTAACTATATTAACAGGATTCACCGTTAAAATTACTGTCGCTTGATCACACAGCCCTTGTTCGTCACAAACCTCATACACAAAACTATCCGTACCTACAAACCCTGGAGCTGGTGTAAACTCTATTTCTCCAGTTGAACTAATATTTACATCACCTTTGCTTGGTCCACTGATTGGGTCTGTTTTTATTATTAATCTACCGCCCTCTGGATCTATATCATTCAACAACACATTCCCTTTAACTACTCCATTCGCATCTCCATTAAACGCATCTGTATTCGCATATAAATCATTATCCGTAGCATCTGCTGGATCTACTCGAACCGTTACTGTTCCTGTACCACATGCTTTTGGAGTACCATTATCACATGCCTCGTATACAAAACTATCCTCTCCTACAAAAGTTGGATCCGTTGGCGTATAGGTAAACGTTCCATTTGGATTAATCTTCACTGTACCATGACTTGGACCACTTACTGGAGTCTCATTTATCGTCAATGGATCGCCATTTGGATCATAATCATTCGCTAATACATTACCATTCGCTGGTGTACCTGCCTCGGTTACTGCCTCATCATTATTTACAACAGGAGCGTTATTCTCAGACTCTGGTGTAATTGGTAATACCTCGATAACAACTACTGCTGTATCACATACTGATACTGCACTGTCATCACAAACCTCATACGTGAAGCTGTCCTCTCCGCCTACCGAACGATCAAATCCTGAGCCTGGTATATATGTATAACTACCGTCTTCTTTTAAATCTAAACTACCCTTTGTCGGTCCTGTTACTGTTTTTGCTTTCAATACACTTCCAAAAATATCCTCGTCATTCGTAACTACATTACCAGATACTGGCATACCCACATATGTATTGTTGATATCATTCTCCGCTGTAACTATATTAACAGGATTCACCGTTAAAATTACTGTCGCTTGATCACACAGCCCTTGTTCGTCACAAACCTCATACACAAAACTATCCGTACCTACAAACCCTGGAGCTGGTGTAAACTCTATTTCTCCAGTTGAACTAATATTTACATCACCTTTGCTTGGTCCACTGATTGGGTCTGTTTTTATTATTAATCTACCGCCCTCTGGATCTATATCATTCAACAACACATTCCCTTTAACTACTCCATTCGCATCTCCATTAAACGCATCTGTATTCGCATATAAATCATTATCCGTAGCATCTGCTGGATCTACTCGAACCGTTACTGTTCCTGTACCACATGCTTTTGGAGTACCATTATCACATGCCTCGTATACAAAACTATCCTCTCCTACAAAAGTTGGATCCGTTGGCGTATAGGTAAACGTTCCATTTGGATTAATCTTCACTGTACCATGACTTGGACCACTTACTGGAGTCTCATTTATCGTCAATGGATCGCCATTTGGATCATAATCATTCGCTAATACATTACCATTCGCTGGTGTACCTGCCTCGGTTACTGCCTCATCATTATTTACAACAGGAGCGTTATTCTCAGACTCTGGTGTAATTGGTAATACCTCGATAACAACTACTGCTGTATCACATACTGATACTGCACTGTCATCACAAACCTCATACGTAAAGCTGTCCTCTCCGCCTACCGAACGATCAAATCCTGAGCCTGGTATATATGTATAACTACCGTCTTCTTTTAAATCTAAACTACCCTTTGTCGGTCCTGTTACTGTTTTTGCTTTCAATACACTTCCAAAAATATCCTCGTCATTCGTAACTACATTACCAGATACTGGCATACCCACATATGTATTGTTGATATCATTCTCCGCTGTAACTATATTAACAGGATTCACCGTTAAAATTACTGTCGCTTGATCACACAGCCCTTGTTCGTCACAAACCTCATACACAAAACTATCCGTACCTACAAACCCTGGAGCTGGTGTAAACTCTATTTCTCCAGTTGAACTAATATTTACATCACCTTTGCTTGGTCCACTGATTGGGTCTGTTTTTATTATTAATCTACCGCCCTCTGGATCTATATCATTCAACAACACATTCCCTTTAACTACTCCATTCGCATCTCCATTAAACGCATCTGTATTCGCATATAAATCATTATCCGTAGCATCTGCTGGATCTACTCGAACCGTTACTGTTCCTGTACCACATGCTTTTGGAGTACCATTATCACATGCCTCGTATACAAAACTATCCTCTCCTACAAAAGTTGGATCCGTTGGCGTATAGGTAAACGTTCCATTTGGATTAATCTTCACTGTACCATGACTTGGACCACTTACTGGAGTCTCATTTATCGTCAATGGATCGCCATTTGGATCATAATCATTCGCTAATACATTACCATTCGCTGGTGTACCTGCCTCGGTTACTGCCTCATCATTATTTACAACAGGAGCGTTATTCTCAGACTCTGGTGTAATTGGTAATACCTCGATAACAACTACTGCTGTATCACATACTGATACTGCACTGTCATCACAAACCTCATACGTGAAGCTGTCCTCTCCGCCTACCGAACGATCAAATCCTGAGCCTGGTATATATGTATAACTACCGTCTTCTTTTAAATCTAAACTACCCTTTGTCGGTCCTGTTACTGTTTTTGCTTTCAATACACTTCCAAAAATATCCTCGTCATTCGTAACTACATTACCAGATACTGGCATACCCACATATGTATTGTTGATATCATTCTCCGCTGTAACTATATTAACAGGATTCACCGTTAAAATTACTGTCGCTTGATCACACAGCCCTTGTTCGTCACAAACCTCATACACAAAACTATCCGTACCTACAAACCCTGGAGCTGGTGTAAACTCTATTTCTCCAGTTGAACTAATATTTACATCACCTTTGCTTGGTCCACTGATTGGGTCTGTTTTTATTATTAATCTACCGCCCTCTGGATCTATATCATTCAACAACACATTCCCTTTAACTACTCCATTCGCATCTCCATTAAACGCATCTGTATTCGCATATAAATCATTATCCGTAGCATCTGCTGGATCTACTCGAACCGTTACTGTTCCTGTACCACATGCTTTTGGAGTACCATTATCACATGCCTCGTATACAAAACTATCCTCTCCTACAAAAGTTGGATCCGTTGGCGTATAGGTAAACGTTCCATTTGGATTAATCTTCACTGTACCATGACTTGGACCACTTACTGGAGTCTCATTTATCGTCAATGGATCGCCATTTGGATCATAATCATTCGCTAATACATTACCATTCGCTGGTGTACCTGCCTCGGTTACTGCCTCATCATTATTTACAACAGGAGCGTTATTCTCAGACTCTGGTGTAATTGGTAATACCTCGATAACAACTACTGCTGTATCACATACTGATACTGCACTGTCATCACAAACCTCATACGTGAAGCTGTCCTCTCCGCCTACCGAACGATCAAATCCTGAGCCTGGTATATATGTATAACTACCGTCTTCTTTTAAATCTAAACTACCCTTTGTCGGTCCTGTTACTGTTTTTGCTTTCAATACACTTCCAAAAATATCCTCGTCATTCGTAACTACATTACCAGATACTGGCATACCCACATATGTATTGTTGATATCATTCTCCGCTGTAACTATATTAACAGGATTCACCGTTAAAATTACTGTCGCTTGATCACACAGCCCTTGTTCGTCACAAACCTCATACACAAAACTATCCGTACCTACAAACCCTGGAGCTGGTGTAAACTCTATTTCTCCAGTTGAACTAATATTTACATCACCTTTGCTTGGTCCACTGATTGGGTCTGTTTTTATTATTAATCTACCGCCCTCTGGATCTATATCATTCAACAACACATTCCCTTTAACTACTCCATTCGCATCTCCATTAAACGCATCTGTATTCGCATATAAATCATTATCCGTAGCATCTGCTGGATCTACTCGAACCGTTACTGTTCCTGTACCACATGCTTTTGGAGTACCATTATCACATGCCTCGTATACAAAACTATCCTCTCCTACAAAAGTTGGATCCGTTGGCGTATAGGTAAACGTTCCATTTGGATTAATCTTCACTGTACCATGACTTGGACCACTTACTGGAGTCTCATTTATCGTCAATGGATCGCCATTTGGATCATAATCATTCGCTAATACATTACCATTCGCTGGTGTACCTGCCTCGGTTACTGCCTCATCATTATTTACAACAGGAGCGTTATTCTCAGACTCTGGTGTAATTGGTAATACCTCGATAACAACTACTGCTGTATCACATACTGATACTGCACTGTCATCACAAACCTCATACGTGAAGCTGTCCTCTCCGCCTACCGAACGATCAAATCCTGAGCCTGGTATATATGTATAACTACCGTCTTCTTTTAAATCTAAACTACCCTTTGTCGGTCCTGTTACTGTTTTTGCTTTCAATACACTTCCAAAAATATCCTCGTCATTCGTAACTACATTACCAGATACTGGCATACCCACATATGTATTGTTGATATCATTCTCCGCTGTAACTATATTAACAGGATTCACCGTTAAAATTACTGTCGCTTGATCACACAGCCCTTGTTCGTCACAAACCTCATACACAAAACTATCCGTACCTACAAACCCTGGAGCTGGTGTAAACTCTATTTCTCCAGTTGAACTAATATTTACATCACCTTTGCTTGGTCCACTGATTGGGTCTG
Organism: Morinoia aosen; assembly: GCA_030386875.1. NCBI lineage: Eukaryota > Metazoa > Arthropoda > Malacostraca > Amphipoda > Talitridae > Morinoia > Morinoia aosen. Next base: position 58,513,920 of record JASJYW010000027.1, read on the forward strand.
TTTTTATTATTAATCTACCGCCCTCTGGATCTATATCATTCAACAACACATTCCCTTTAACTACTCCATTCGCATCTCCATTAAACGCATCTGTATTCGCATATAAATCATTATCCGTAGCATCTGCTGGATCTACTCGAACCGTTACTGTTCCTGTACCACATGCTTTTGGAGTACCATTATCACATGCCTCGTATACAAAACTATCCTCTCCTACAAAAGTTGGATCCGTTGGCGTATAGGTAAACGTTCCATTTGGATTAATCTTCACTGTACCATGACTTGGACCACTTACTGGAGTCTCATTTATCGTCAATGGATCGCCATTTGGATCATAATCATTCGCTAATACATTACCATTCGCTGGTGTACCTGCCTCGGTTACTGCCTCATCATTATTTACAACAGGAGCGTTATTCTCAGACTCTGGTGTAATTGGTAATACCTCGATAACAACTACTGCTGTATCACATGATTGTGGAGTGCTATCATCACAAACCTCATACGTAAAGCTGTCCTCTCCGCCTACCGAACGATCAAATCCTGATCCTGGTGTATAGGTATAACTACCGTCTTCTTTTAAATCTAAACTACCCTTTGTCGGTCCTGTTACTGTTGTTACTTTCAATACATCATTTTTATCATACTCATCATTCGTTACTACATTACCAGATACTGGCATACCCACATATGTATTGTTGATATCATTCACTGCAATCACACAGTTTGTTAAAATTTCAAATGAACTTGAAGTGGCTACACATCCATTTAAATCGGTCACAGATACCGTATAATTCCCTGCTGCTAATCCTGTAATAGCCGCTGTTGTTGCTGTATATCCGTTTGGTCCTGTCCATGAATAACTATAATCTGTAGCACTAGCTGCTGTTCCTCCAGAAGCTACTGCTGTTAATGCCCCTGTTGTACCGCCGCAAACAACCGTATTTGAACTACTTGTTACAACTAAAGAAACAGCTGTAGATGGCTCTTCAACCATTTCTTGCAATGTAAACGTACAATTATTACTATCTGTTATTACTACTGTATAATTTCCTGCTAATAAGTTTACTATATTCTTATTCGTTGAAGTAAAACCATTTGGTCCTGTCCATGAATAACTATAAGGTGCTGTTCCTCCACTAACATTTAATCCTATAGTAGCATCTGAACCTCCATTACATGAAACTGGAAACAAACTTGATGTTGCTTCTAATACATCTGGTGCTGTAATATCTAACTTAAACGATTGAGGACAACTTTGCGCATCTGACACAGAAACCGTATAACTACCCGCCGCTAAGTTTGAAACTTGATTTGTTAATAAGTTTGAAGATGCTGTTCTTGATACTTCAGAACCTGTACTATCATTTACCCATATATATGTATAAGGCGCGGTTCCTCCTGTTACTGTTGCCGTTGCCGTTGAAACGCCTCCATTACATGAAATTGCACTAGCCGATGCTGTTATAGCAATATTACAGTTTACCGAATTTATGGTTACTGAAGCCGTAGAAGTACAACCTTTATTGTCTGTTATAGTTACTGTATAAACTCCTGGTAATAAATTAGATACCGATTGAACAGTACCAACTGATGCATTTGAAGAATTTGTCCATGCATAAGTATATGGTGCTGTTCCTCCTGTTGGATTTGCAGTTACTACTCCTTCTGTACCATTTAATGTAGCTTGGTGAGTTGTTACACTAGCATTCGCAACCAAATTAGCCAATGGCTGTGTAATGGTTACTGTTCCTTCAGAAAAACACCCTTTTGAATCCGTTACCCTTACCGAGTAAGATCCTGCAGGTACTCCTGTTAATGTTGCTGAATTTGTTCCTACTGTAGCTCCTGATGAATTTGTCCATGCGTACGTTAAAGGAGTATTCTTTTCGGTTGCAACTACTGTAGCTCCTCCGGTAAAAGTACCTCTACAACCTACTGATGCAGGGGTAATTGAATTGATAACTACCGCAGAATTACAGTTGTAAGCATTCGCTACAACTTCATCTGTAACCACACATCCATAAACATCTGTAACCGTTACTCTATAATTTCCTGGTGCAGCATCTGCAACTGAACTAGTTGTATAAATAGCATTTTGTGATGATTTATCTGATTCTTTCTCTAATAAATCCCAAACATAAGTAAATGGTGCTCCTCCTCCTGTAACGGTAACCGATAAAGTAGCATCGTCTGCATTTACCGAAGTCTCATCATCTGACGCTGCATTTACTGTTAATGCTGCTGTCGCCCCTTTAATTTCAAATGAACTTGAAGTGGCTACACAGCCATTTAAATCAGTAACAGATACTGTATAATTACCTGCTGATAATCCTGTAATAGCCGCTGTTGTTGCTGTATATCCGTTTGGTCCTGTCCATGAATAACTGTAATCTGTAGCACTAGTGCCTCTTCCTCCAGAAGCCACTGCCGTTAAGGCTCCTGTTGTATTGCCAAAACAAGCAACCGTATCTGAAACTGCTGTAATAGTTGCTGAAACTGCTGTAGATGGCTCTTCAACCGTCTCATTTAATGTAAATGTACAATTATTATTATCTGTTATTACTACTGTATAATTACCTGCTGATAAGTTTACTATATTCTTATTCGTTGAAGTGAAACCATTTGGTCCTGTCCATGAATAACTATAAGGTGCTGTTCCGCCACTAACATTTAATCCTATAGTAGCATCTGAACCTCCATTACATGAAACTGGAAATAAACTTGATGTTGCTTCTAATAAATCCGGCGCTGTAATATCTAACTTAAACGATTGAGGACAACTTTGCCCATCTGACACAGAAACCGTATAACTACCCGCCGCTAAGTTTGAAACTTGATTTGTTAAAGAGTTTGAAGATGCTGTTCTTGATACTTCAGAACCTGTACTATCATTTACCCATATATATGTATAAGGCGCTGTTCCTCCTGTTACTGTTGCCGTTGCCGTTGAAACGCCTCCGTTACATGAAATTGTATTAGCCGATGCTGTTATAGCAATATTACAGTTTACCGAATTTATGGTTACTGAAGCCGTAGAAATACAACCTCTAAAATCCGTTACCCTTACCGAGTAAGATCCTGCAGGTACTCCCGTTAATGTTGCTGAGTCTGTTCCTACTGGAGCTCCTGATGAATTTGTCCATGCATAAGTATATGGTGACATTCCTCCTGTTGGATTTGCAGTTACTACTCCTTCTGTACCATTTAATGTAGCTTGGTGAGTTGTTACACTAGCATTCGCAACCAAATTAGCCAATGGCTGTGTAATGGTTACTGTTCCTTCCGAAAAACACCCTTTTGAATCCGTTACCCTTACCGAGTAAGATCCTGCAGGTACTACTCGTAATGTTGCTGAGTTTCCTCCTACTGTAGCTCCTGATGAATTTGTCCATGCATACGTTAAAGGAGTATTCTTTGCGGTTGCAACTACTGTAGCTCCTCCGGTAGAAGTGCCTCTACAACCTATTGGTTCAGAAGTAATTGAATTGATAACTACCGCAGAATTACAGTTGTAAGCGTTCGCTACAACTTCATCTGTAACCACACATCCATAAGCATCCGTAACTGTTACTCTATAATTTCCTGGTGCAGCATCTGCAACTGAATTAGTTCTTGCTGAAGAATCACTAGTTGTATAAATAGCATTTTGTGATGATTTATCTGAATCTTTCTCTACTAAATCCCAAACATAAGTAAATGGTGCTCCTCCTCCTGTAACGGTAACCGATAAAGTAGCATCATCTGCATTTACCGAAGTCTCATCATCTGACGCTGCATTTACTGTTAATGCTGCTGTCGCCCCTTTAATTTCAAATGAACTTGAAGTGCCTACACATCCATTTAAATCCGTAACAGATACTGTATAATTCCCTGCTGCCAATCCTGTAATAGCTGCTGTTGTTGCTGTATATCCGTTTGGTCCTGTCCATGAATAACTGTAATCTGTAGCACTAGTGCCTCTTCCTCCAGTAGCTACTGCCGTTAAAGCTCCTGTTGTATTGCCAAAACAAGCAACCGTATCTGAAACTGCTGTAATAGTTGCTGAAACTGATGTAGATGGTTGCGTTATTGTTCTACTTAAAGTAGCAGAACATCCGTTAGCATCTGTTACTGTTACCTCATAAGTACCAACACTTAAATCTGTAATATCTTGTGTGGTTTCTATCATAGCAACACCATTTTTTGTCCATGCGTAAGTATAGTTAGGTGTACCTCCTAAAACTTTTAAGTCAATAGACCCTGTGGTTTCTCCAAAACAAGCGACTTGATTTATTCCTGCTTCTAAACTTAAAGCTTGTGGCTCTGTAATTGTTATAGATTGAGTTGTTGAACAGCCTAAATCATCTGTAACTCTAACAGTATAGGTGCCTGCTTGTAAATTAGCAGTATTTGGTGTGCTAATATCATCATCTGCTTGATTATTACTTGCGTTTAACCATTGATAAGTGTAGGGTGCAGTTCCTCCTGTTGCAGTTGCACTGGCAGATACTGAACCACCCGCACATAAAACAGATGCTGGTGTAGAACTTAATGTTAAATTAACAGTACAGTTTAATGCCTGTACTGTTGCTGTTGCAGCCGCAGCGGCACAAGTGTTACTATCTGTTACCACTACAGTATAGGTTCCTGGTAATAAACCAGAAACTGTTTGCGTAGTACCTACTCGTGTTCCGCTTGAATTTGTCCAAACATAACTATATGTTGGTGTACCTCCGCTTGGAGTTACTGTTACCGTTCCTTCTGTACCTCCAAAAGTTGTTTGATTAGAAGTAGTAGTTGCGTTTACAGTTAACTGAGTAGGTTCTGATATAGAAAAGTTTTGGTCTGATTCACATCCTCTAGCATCTGTAACTGTTACTGTATAGCTACCAAATCGAAGACCTGTGTAAGTTATTGTTTTTGAATTTAAATTTAAATCTTGCTGAACAACTGTAGTTCCCCTAGTTAAAACATAATCGAAAGGACCATTTTCAGCAGTAAACGCTACAACGGCTTGACCATTTGAATTTCCAAAACATGTTACATTTGTTATTGTTGCAGCGTCAAATATAATTGCGGTATTACAATTGTATGCTAATACCAGAACGCTCGTTTCTGCTGTACAGCCCGTTGTTGTATCTGTAACAGTTACCAAGTAAGTACCTGGTTGAACACTAGAAACAGATTGAGTAGTATATAAATTATTTAATACTGTTGGTGTAGTTCTACTCCAAGAATATGTATAGTTACCTGAGCCTCCAGAGGTTACGCTAACGGTTAGTGTTCCGTTATTTCCTCCTACAAAAGTTTCATGGGTTGGAGTTGCTTCTACAACAAAACCTGATGCTGGGTAACTAGCTATGGTAGCTGTTGATGCTAAGGTAGCCGTACAAGAGTTATCTGAAGCACTTGTTATTGTAATATTACTGTACGATCCATCTGCTAAGCCAGTAACCTGAAGCTGTGAACTTGCATTTGTTACCGGGTTTGGAGATACCGTTACTGTGTTTCCTCCAAGCTGATAAGACACTACATATGCTGTATTTGGAAGCAGTCCCGCATTTGCTATTACAAAACTTCCATCGCTTGCCGGAGCACAAGTTTGCTCATTCGTTGCTGTAACGGTAGCATTCGTTGCATCTATTTCACAAGGTGATTTATTTACTGTTACTTCAACTGTTGTTGTAGCTGAACGAGAACGAGTTTGTGGATTAAGAGGAACAGGGTTTAGTCCTGGACCATAATCAGGAAATTTTTCTGAAAAATCATTAGTATATTGATATGTAAAAGTATCTGTCCCTGAAAAACCTGCCTGTGGTGTATACGTTATTGTACCATCTGAGTTTACAACAACACTTCCGTTAGATGGACCACCAGTAGTAGGTATGGTTAGTTTTCCGTCACTTGGATCTAATTGATTGTCATTCTCTAATACTTTTACATTTACTGAAGTACCAGCATCAGTAGTAGCTGTGTCTTTCGTCAATTTTGGCTCACAAAATGCTACAGTAAGTGGATAATCTCCTCCAGAAAATCCTCCACTGCCTGGTGTAAATTCTGCATAGTAGCTACTTGCAAAAATCGAAATAGTTTCTGAATCAGAATGTGTAAAATTTGCACTAGGTTTTGCTTTTACAGCAATAGTGTAAAAATTTCGAGGTATATCTCCTTTTAATTCTAAAACAATAGCCCCACCATTAATAGGTTTAGCCCCAATAAAAGCTCTACCTGTGGCATCGCTTGGATCTGGTTCTCCTGGGTTTTCAGTTATACTAGCATCATAAGTAACGTCAAAATATGGAACCGCAGTACCTGATAAATAAGTAGCAGGATCTGAAGGATCTTCTAAAGATAGATTGTGTAAGTATATTACTACCCTTAACGAAGGAGTAACATTATCAGAATGATAACGACTTACAAACGGTGCTCCATTATAATCTTGTACATTGTACTCAAAAGCAAAAGTTCTTTCGGAGTTATCACAGTAAGTTGCTGGTGCATTATTTATAGCAGAAGATGCTGCGTAATCTTGCCCCAAAATAGATCCCTGAGCAAAAGTGCCTAGACTTATAAATAATAAAATAAAATAAAATAACTTTTTCATTATATAACTTGTTTTATAACAATACTTTTAATCCTTTAATTAATCCTTTAATATATCTAATATGTTTATTCTAGCTCCATTGTTTGAATTAGAAGAATCTCCGTTTGAATTTGCCGAAACAAATGTTACAATTGAGCTAGATCCACTAACTACTGAACTATCAATTAACACGTTAAAAACTATATCTTGTTGCGTATAGGCTCTAAATATTCCATTGGTATCTTCATAGGTTAAAATGTAATTAAAATCTGAAGAAGTAGCGTCAAAAGACCAACCTGAATTGTTTGAGTTAGACTCCTTAGAATCAAAAGCAACCGCATATAACCCATTTAGTTTTGGAATAGTAACTTTAAATGGTATTTTTAAAGGTGTGTTACCTGTTAGTTCTGCAATGTTTAATCTACATTTTATAATGGCAACTTTCGTTTGATCTGATTTTAATATTTCAATAACCGATAAAGAAATTCTAAAATCTGGTGACAACAAACCATCTCCCCAAGTATCACTACCGTCCACCGTATCAACAATCCCATCCTTATCTTTATCACAATCAACGCTACAATCAATCATACCATTATTATCTTTATCTTTAAATGCAGTTGCTCCTGATTCTTCTAAATCGCTTATTCCATCTCCATCACTATCTAAAGAATACGCATCTGCTACACCATCATTATTTGCATCAGGAAGTGTTAATCCGCCAGGAATTACAGCTCCACTTGCATTTACAGTTCCATCTACTTGTCCATCGTTACCAGCATCAGTACCTCCAGCTTCAATAACATCATTTATTCCATCATTATCACTATCCAAATCTAACCTGTTTGGTATACCATCACCATCACAATCGTTTGAAGTAGTTACAACACCTGCAAGATTTTGACATTTTGCAGCATCTTCAACAACATCTAAAATACCATCATTATCATCATCAGCATCACAACCATCAGGTACACCATCACCATCAGTATCTGTAATTCCACAAACAGGCCCTAACAAAGCAGACTCTTCTATTCGGATACAAGGATTTTCTGGATGAGTTATAACCACCGTATAAGTATTTCCTAAAAACTCTAACTTTGTATTTACAGTTAATGTATTAGTAGTTGTACCACTATAATCAACTCCATCAATTAGATTTACTCCGTTTAATTGCCATTGGTAATTTATACTAGAAGATGCATCTAACCCTGAAGAATAATTTGGTGTTGTTGCCGTATATGTAATAGTACGAGTTGCTGTAGCACCTACACTAAAATTAACAGAGTTTCCTATAGTAGTTACATCAACATCATTTGGAGTAGTATTAACTAACACTCTTAAAGCTGATCTTTCATTTACTGAAACCCCATTATAACCACCTGAATGTCCTGTTACTCTACCGTTTGTTGTATTAATACCTGTACCATCTAAAATTCCATCATTATTTGCATCAACACCTCCAGATTCTACAACATCATAACAACCATCGTTATCGGAATCTAAATCTAAGCTATCTGGTGTACCATCTCCATCAGTGTCTGAGCCTCCATTTCCTTCATTAACGTCTAAAATACCATCGTTATCATCATCTTCATCACATATATCTTTCACTCCATCTTTATCAGTATCTACAGCATTTGGGTTTTGTTCTCCTGGTAATTGTGTAAAGGATACTGATGTTTGGTTTGAACTCTCTTTACCTTTTATATCTCCACCCGATAAATAAGCCCTATTTTCATGTGCTATAATTATATTTCCAACGCCACAAGACCCATATTGGCTCGCCTTAGCTGTAAGAGAAAACTGAAGTGTTCGCCCTACTGGGATACTTATTGTTAACTTCGCTTCATTACCAACAGGCGTACCTGTTACTGAACCTCCACTAATACTTTGAGCACTACCTACCCAAACAAAACCATCGTTCAATTGATCTTCAAAAGTAATATTACTTAAACTAGTTCCTAAATTATTTCGTATAGAGAAATTATACACGACCTCTCCTCCTGTAGTTACAGCATTTTTATCAACAGATTTTGTAAAGGTTACCTGTTCACAAGAAGCTGGAAGTGTTTCAGTACTTGTACTAGATGGACAGCTTTCTGAAGCATCACTATATGCCGTGATAGTAAAATTTTGCGCAGTTCCTATTGGATTTACAAGCACTGTATTACCTGACACTGTACCCATAGTTGATGTAATATGATCAATAGCAGAACCTCCCGTTCTTACTACCGTATAAACATACTGCCCTTTTTCACAGACTGATATTTTATCTACTCTAATTTCTGGTTTATTTCCACAAAGAGCACCTGTTAATAAAGCAGATTCTTCTATTCGTACACAAGGGTTTTCTGAATGAGTAATAACCACCTTATAAGTTTTTCCTAGCAAACCTTCTACATTAGATATTACTAAGTTTCTAGTAGTTGCACCACTATACACACCACCATTGGTTATATTTGCTCCATCTAGTTGCCATTGATATCTAAGACCCGCTGAATTGTCTGTTCCTTTTGCATAATCTGGCACGGTATTAGGTGCTGTACCTGTAAAGGCTGTAGTATATGTTGCCGTAGCCGCTACCATAAAACTAGCTTGAATACTTCCTCCTGGCGTTATATTCACATCTGCTGGAGGATTTGTAACTACTATTCGCGTAGCACTTCTTTCATTTGCTGAAGACCCATTATAACCCCCTGAATGCCCTGTTACTCTACCGTTTGTTGTATTAAAACCTGTACCATCTAAAATTCCATTATTATTGGCATCAACTCCGCCAGACTCTACAACATCATAACAACCATCGTTGTCTGAATCTAAATCTAAACTATCTGGTGTACCATCACCATCAGTGTCTGAAGCTCCATTTCCTTCATTAACGTCTAAAATACCGTCATTATCATCATCATCATCACATATATCTTTCACTCCATCTTTATCAGTATCTGCGGCGTTCGGGTTTAAATTTGCTGGCAACTGTGTAAAAGTTACTGAGTTTTCATTTGAAACTACCACGCCTGTTATATCTCCAGAAAATAAGTAAGCTTGGTTTTTATGGGTTATTGCTGTGTTTGCACTTCCACAGGCACCGTATTGGTCTGCCCGAGCCGTAAGTGCAAATTCAAGTGTTTGCCCTTTAGGAATACTTATTGTTAAATCTGCCCTAAAAAGACTAGGTACACCTGTTACAGTACCTCCACTTACATTCTGAACCCCACCTACCCAAACAAAGCCATTGCTTAATGCATCAACAAAAGTTATATTGTTTAAGTTAGCACCCGATATATTTTGTATAGAAAAAGCATATTGTATACTTTCTCCCGATTTTATACTATTTTTATTAGCTCCTTTTGAAAAAATCACTTGCGTACACGAAGCAGGAATTGATTGAGACGCCGTTGTATATGAAGGACAATACTCATCAGCATCACTATATGCTGTAATGGTAAAACTACTTGCAACTCCTGTTGCAGGTACAACTACTGTATTATTATCTATCACCGTACCTGCAGTTGATGTTATATGATCAATAGCAGAACCTCCTGTTCTGGTTACCGTATATACAAACTGACCACTAGCATTACAAGACGCTGACTTGCTTACTGAAATTTGAGGCGCAGGGTTTGTACAAGGAGGAGGGCAAGAAGCTGGAAGCCTAAACGTTTCTTCATTAGTCCATTTAGGGCAATTCCCTGCATAATCAGAATAGGCTGTAATAGAAAAAAGTCGTGAAACCCCTGTTGGTCTTAAATATATCGTATTACCTACTATTCTAGTAGTGCCCATAAAATTTCCTACTGTAATTCGCTCAATTTCAACACCCGAAGTATTAATTACTGTATATGCAAGTTCCCCATCAGCATTACAAGTAGCAGATCTTTTTACATCAAACGTAGGTGCTTCACTTGGACAAGGAGCACACAATGCTGGAGCTGTTGCAGAATATGGAGCCGAAGAAGGACAACTTTCCGAAGCATCACTATATGCAGTAATGGTAAGGCCACGTGCAACACCATTTGGATATATATATACCGTATTACCTACCACCGTACCAATATTAGATTTAATATGATCAATAGCAGAGCCTCCTGTTCTAGTTACCGTATATGCAAACCGACCATAAGCATCACAAGACACTGACCTAGTTACCGAAATTTGAGGCGCAGGGTTTGTACATGTTGGCGTAGGAGCTGAAGGATACCCCCCCATCAGTTGACCAAGGGTTAAACACTGATAACCCCCAGAACTTCTCGTTCTAAAAGAAATAGTAGGTTGAGGATGTCCAATCCCATACATCTGGTCATAGGTCAGATTTGTAAAATCTACAGTAGTACCGTTAAAAGTAACCTTTGTATTTGGCCCAACACCTCTAGTAACACCAACCGTTTGAAAACACTGACCATAATATTCAGGATTATTATTAAGACCTTCATCACCAGCACCCGTTGTAAGACGAACATTTATAGTACCATCTGAGTTAGTACTCGTTATTTTCATAGAATACAGTGGCCACATACCTCCACTTCCTGAACACGGATAGTCTGCTTGCTGCGGACCACTAATACAACTACTTGGGTTTTTAAAAATCCTATATTGTTGCGCAGACATTTCTACTACTCCTAACAACAGTAACAATAAAAAAAGTAATTTATTTTTCATCCAACTTAATTTTTCAATTTTTTTTTTAAACAAATACTAAAAATAAATCCACAAAACAAAAACACTTACCAAACTTAAATATTATAAAAGTTTGAACAATACATCTCATACAATAACATTTCACTTGATTTTACAAGGAACATTTATTTAAGAGAACAATAAAGCGAAGGGGATTTGTACGTTGATTTTTACAGGCGCAAATATAGTCTTTTTTTACTTTATTGATACATTTAATCTAATAATATTAAAATATTTAGCACTAAATAGTTAAAATCTATTTTTTTAATTTATGAATAATTAAAATTTATCTGAAAACAGTTTTAGTTACTTAACAATACTTTTTAATCCTTTAATATATCTAATATGTTTATTCTAGCTCCATTGTTTGAATTAGAAGAATCTCCGTTTGAATTTGCCGAAACAAATGTTACAATTGAGCTAGATCCACTAACTACTGAACTATCAATTAACACGTTAAAAACTATATCTTGTTGCGTATAGGCTCTAAATATTCCATTGGTATCTTCATAGGTTAAAATGTAATTAAAATCTGAAGAAGTAGCGTCAAAAGACCAACCTGAATTGTTTGAGTTAGACTCCTTAGAATCAAAAGCAACCGCATATAACCCATTTAGTTTTGGAATAGTAACTTTAAATGGTATTTTTAAAGGTGTGTTACCTGTTAGTTCCGCAATGTTTAATCTACATTTTATAATGGCAACTTTCGTTTGATCTGATTTTAATATTTCAATAACCGATAAAGAAATTCTAAAATCTGGTGACAACAAACCATCTCCCCAAGTATCACTACCGTCCACCGTATCAACAATCCCATCCTTATCTTTATCACAATCAACGCTACAATCAATCATACCATTATTATCTTTATCTTTAAATGCAGTTGCTCCTGATTCTTCTAAATCGCTTATTCCATCTCCATCACTATCTAAAGAATATACATCTGGCACTCCATCTTTATTTGTATCAAGAGGTGTTAATCCGCCAGGAACTATAACCCCATTTTCATCTCTAGGTCCATCTACTATTCCATCATGGTTAATATCAAGACCAACACCTCCAGCTTCATTAAAATCATTCACTCCATCGTTATCACTATCTAAATCTAACCTGTTTGGTATGCCATCACCATCACAATCGGCCGAAGTAGTTGAAACTCCTGTAAGATTTTGACATTTTGCAGCATCTTCAACAACATCTAAAATACCATCATTATCATCATCAGCATCACAACCATCAGGTATACCATCACCATCAGTATCTTTATCCCCACAAATACTACCTGTTAATAAAGCAGGATCTGTTGTTATATTTAAACAAGGACTCTCTGAATGTGTAATTAAAACAGTATATTTATTCCCTATCATATCCTGTGTTACACCCGTTATTACTAAATTTTTAGTAGTTGCACCTGTATAAACCCCTCCATCAGTTATACTTACATTGTTTTCTAGCCATTGATACCTAATATTGCTAGAACGGTCTACTCCTTTTGAAAAATCTGGTTCAGTATTAGGCGCTGTACCTGTAAAATCTTCCGTATACGTTGCTTTAGCTGAAACAAAAAAACTAGCCTGAAGACCTCCTCCTGTTATCTCTACATCTCTTGGAGCTCCTGTAACCACAACCTCTATTGCTCCTTTTTCTTTTAAGAAAATAGATCCGTTATACCCTCCTGAATGCCCAGTTACTAAACCATCGTCGTCAAAACCTGTACCATCTAACACTCCATCACCATCAGCATCAACACCTCCAGATTCTACAACATCAAAACAACCATCGTTATCGGAATCTAAATCTTTACTATCAAGTGTACCATCACCATCGGTATCTCTATCTGTTAACCCATTTTCTTCATTATCATCAAAAATACCATCATTATCATCATCCAAATCACAAATGTCAGGAACACCATCTTTATCAGTATCTAAGGCGTTAGGGTTTTGTTCTGCTGGTAGCTGGGAAAAGATTATCGATGTTTGATTAGAACCCCAAGGCCTTGTTAAATCTCCATTCCATATATAAGCCTGATTTGTATGCGTTATATTAGTATTTCCAACTCCACAAGCCCCATATTGGTTTGACCGAGCTGTAATAGCAAAATCAAGTGATTGCCCTGAATAAATTCTTAATGTTAATCTTGCTTTATTACCTACAGGCGTACCTGTTACGGTACCTCCGCTTACATTTCTAACATCACTTACCCAAACAAAACCATCTTCCAATTCGTCAGAAAATTCAATATTCTTTAAAGTACTAGCTGTATTATTTTGTATAGAAAAAACATATATTATGTCTTCCCCAGTAGTCACACTACTTTTATTAGTACCTTTAAAAAAGCTAACCTGCTCAGTACATGAAGCCGGAAGGGTTTGAGTATTTGTTCGTGCAGGACATCTTTTTGATGCATCACTATACGCCGTAATAACAAAATCACTTGCAGTTCCTGTTGGAGTTACACGCACCGTATTACCCGATACTGTACCCATAGTTGACGTTATATGGTTAATAGCAGAACCTCCTGTTCCTGTTACTGTATACACAAACTGACCACTAGTACAAGATGACGTTTTGCTTACTGAAAATACAGGCGCAGGCGCTGTACAAGGAGCTACAGGGCAGGAAGCTGGCACATACACATCGGTACTTTGACCAGAAGGACAACTTTTTGCCGCATCGCTATAGGCTGTTACTTTAAAATAACGTGCCGTTCCCGTTGGGGTTACACGCACAGTAGTACCTGATACCGTACCTGCTGTTGATGTTATATGATTAATAGCAGAACCGCCTGTTCTTGTTACTGTATATACAAACTGACCCGAATCACAAGATGAAAGAAGCCCATCTACCCTAATTATTGGTGCAGGATCTGTACAAGTGGTAGGCGGAGGTGCAGAACAAGAAGCCGGAATTGCATAAGTTTTTTTACTAGAAGGACAGCTTTCTGAAGCAGCACTATACGCCGTAACTTCAAGAGTACGCGCAACACCATTAGGCGTTACATACACCCTATCACCTACCACAGTACCTATATTTGATTTAATATGATCTACCGTAGTACCCGAATCTGCCCGTATACTATAAATATACTGACCATTAACACAGGTTGATGTTTTGCCTATTGTAAATTGAGGTGTAGGATTTGTACACGTTGGTACAACAGGGGTAGAAGGTACCTCTATAACAGGCAACTTATCTCCATAAACCAAAGTCGACCTTATAGCTCTTTTCCCTACGTAAGGAGAAAGATTATTCAAATTAACTATAGGATGTGGCGCATTAGTAGGGCGAACAGTCGCATTAATCCACCATATACCGGCTGTTTGTCCTTGAGACATAATTCTTGAATAATATGAAGAAGGCGTATTACGAAACTCTAGAATAGTCATTGAAACACGGCTCACTGAAGCGGTATTAGGCAGGTTTAGCACAGAATAAAAACGAATATCGTTATTATAACCATCATTATACCTATTATTACCCACATTAGGACCTGATACTAAACGAAAATTTATGGTACCATCTGTATTATATATTGGAACACCTGGTATTTCAGACACAAGATACTTTACAGAATTTTGTTTATATAGAGAATTACCAATACCTTCAAACGAAAAAGACTCACGCAAAAACTCAGGATTACGAGTAACAAGATCCTCCCTAGTAAAATTATAATCAGGACATATTACTAAAAATCTTCCTGGCTCCATACGCTCATCATTACTACATATACCTTCACTATCACGCCAATAATAATTAGAAGTACCATTGCTATTGCGGTATACATTTTGAGCAACTGTATTTACAGTTATTATCAAAAACCACAATAAAAATAATTTATTTTTCATTTAACTTATTTTTTAATTTTCTTTTTTATTTAATAAATACTAAAAATAAACCCACAAAACAAAAACACTTACCAAACTTATATTATATAAAAGTTTGAATAATACATCTCATACAACAACATTTCACTTGATTTTACAAGGAACATTTATTTAAGAGAACAATAAAACGAATAGGGATTTGTACGTTAATTTTTACGGGTGCAAATATAGTTTTTTTTTTAAAACCAAAATACATAAAACAAGATTATATATTTTAAATAGAGTTGATTGGTAAATTCTATTAATAATAAAAAAATAATAATCAAAAACTATTACTTGTATTGATTTTACAGCTTTTTTAAACACGTTAAAAAACAATCCTAAGAGATTAATAGCTGCTACAAAAAAAACCTCTTAAAACGATTAAAAATAATTATTTTAGGTTTTTACAATTTTTTTCAACTTTTCAATTACAACATCTAACTCGTTTTTAGTTGTGAATTTTGAAAACGAAAAACGAATAGATGATTTCTCTAACTCTTCACTATTTAAAAAAGCCAACAACACGTGCGATTTTTTATCCGCACCACTTTGACAAGCACTACCCGATGAAACAGCAACCCCTTCCAAATCCAAAGAGAACAACAGCATTTTATTATTCACATTAAACCGAACATTTAAAATTTTAAAACTGCTTTTTGTTAAACTATCACTTAATCCATTAAACTGAACATCTTTAAAGTTTTCTTGTAGTTGCTCTATAAAGTATTTTTTTAATTCGGTAATTTTTTTTTCGTTTTCTTCTCTATTAGCAAAAGCAATAGCCAAAGCTTTTTCCATACCTAAAATAGCGTGTACATTTTCAGTACTTGAACGCACACCTTTTTCCTGTCCGCCACCAAATAATAGTGGACGAACCGAAAAACCTTTTTTCACATACGCAAAACCAACTCCTTTAGGCCCGTGAAATTTATGTGCACTTGCCACCATAAAATCTATCGATGTTTTTTGCAAGTCTATTTTATAATTGCCAATTGCCTGAACGGTATCAGAATGAAATAAAGCGTTATGTTCTTTACAAAGTTTGCAAACCTCATCAATAGGCAGTATGTTACCTATTTCATTATTTATATATAGTAAGCTAACTAGAGTTTTCTCTTTCGTTTCTTTCAAAAGAACCTCTAAATGCTGTACGTTTACCGAGCCAAACGCATCAAGCTCTACAAACTTTACATTTATATTATAGGTGTCTTGCAAATGCAAAACAGTATTTAAAACGGCATGATGTTCAATTTTTGATGTGATAATGGTTTGTACACCCAAATTAACCACTGCATTGTGTAAAATTAAATTATTACTTTCCGTTGCACTTGACGTAAAAATAATTTCGCTAACCAAAGCATTAAAGTGCTTCGCAATATTTTTTCTAGCGGTTTCAAGTAACGCCTTTGCTTTTCTACCCAATTGATGTGTTGAAGATGGGTTACCCACATGTTCCAACATGGATTTGTACATAAAACTAGCAACTTCTGCATCAATAAAAGTGGTTGAGGCGTTGTCTAAATAAATAGTTTTCATACAATAAAGGTACAATTAATTCGCATTCTGAAA
Organism: Morinoia aosen; assembly: GCA_030386875.1. Lineage (NCBI taxonomy): Eukaryota > Metazoa > Arthropoda > Malacostraca > Amphipoda > Talitridae > Morinoia > Morinoia aosen. Next base: position 58,530,603 of record JASJYW010000027.1, read on the forward strand.
AATATAAACCTCCGTAGCCCCTAAACCGTATTTTTTATACGAAGCATCATAATATTCTACAGGATATTTGTTTAATAAATAATGCAACTCGGTTTTTAAAACCCCCTCGCCAACACCATGAATAAATACAATTTTAGATATTCTTTTTGAAATACAATATTCCAACTTTTGCTTTGCTGTATTTAATTGCAGATTTAACATATCAAAATTATCCAATCCTTTTGTAGAAGCAACTAATTGATGAATATGTAAATCCACCTCCATGATTACTTCTTTTTTATCTTTTACAAAAGCAGATTTCTTATTTACTTTTTCGGTAATTTTTTCTTTTAATAACGGATTATTAATGTCGGAAAATTTAGACAAACTTGCTTGGTCTTCGTCAATTTTTATTAATTCTGAAGCAACAAAGTTAAAAAGCATTCCATCTTCACTTTTTATTGTAATGCTATTTTTAGCTACTGCCGTAACTTCACCTTTTAGTACATCATCTAAAACAGCAACTTTATCTCCAATTTTAAAATACATTCTTATCGCTTTTCATTTAAGTATTGCCTTCCTACAATGCCAGTATCGCTACAACATCTTCATTTACTTTGAAGTAAATGCTATCAACTCCACAAAGGTTAGGTATATACCTTTTTTTTTTTAAAAGTAGACGGAGCAACCAAGAAATTACAACACTATACTTCCGTATTTTTATCGTACGGAATACAATTTAAAATATGGGTAATTACATTAATTCTTGCATCAGTTTTTTTATTCGCTTCAATTACTTTCCAAGGTGCTATTTCAGTGTTTGTTGTAGAAAACATAGCACTTTTGTATATTGTGTAATCGTCCCAAAGTTCTTGTGCTTTTTCGTCTACTTTGGTCATTTTCCATTGTTTTAAGGGATCGCTTTTAATATCGTTAAAACGTTTTGCTTGTTCTTTTTTAGTAATTGACATGTATATTTTTACCAACCGAATGCCCGATTGTAAAATCATTCTTTCAAAATCGTTTACATGACTCATAAAAACCTCATATTCTTCTTGTGTACAAAATCCGTTTACAGGTTCAACCACCGCCCTATTGTACCAACTTCTATCAAAAAAAACAATTTCACCTGCCTTTGGAAACTGTTCCACATAACGCTGAAAATACCATTGTGTACGCTCGTCTTCCGTTGGTTTTGGAAGTGCCACAATACGCATGTGCCTTGGGTTTATCCGCTCAACAATTCTACGAATTGCTCCACCTTTACCCGCAGCATCTCGTCCTTCAAAAATAACAATAATACGTTCGTTATTTTTAATACCCCAAGTTTGTAGTTTAATTAATTCTACTTGTAATTTTTCAAGCTTGCGTTCATAATTTACGTACTTAACGGCACGCTGTAAATCATAGGGTGTTCTTGCAATAATTGCTCGTAAGCCTCTTACAGTGTTTAATTTATTTACATCCGTTTGTGTTAACTTCTTTTTCATTTTAATTTTGATGAATTGAACGATAATAACGCATTACAACATTTGGATCTGGACTTAACAACTTTGTATTTGTTACCTCTTTTCCTTCGTAGTTAAACTGTGCCAAAACATGGCGTATTGCCTCTAAACGAGCCACCATTTTGTTATTGGTTTTTATTACCACCCAAGGACAATAAGCGGTATGTGTTTTACCAAACATTTCGTCTTTATAAAACGTGTATTTATCCCAAAGTTCTTGGCTTTTTTTATCAACAGGGCTAAACTTCCAGCGTTTTAAAGGGTTTTCTTTTCGAGATTCAAATCGTTTTAATTGTTCTTCTTTTGATATAGACAACCAAAACTTAATAATTATCATTTCATCTTCATACAACATGTGCTCAAACTCTGGCACTTGTACCAAAAATTCTTTGTATTCTTTTGGCGTACAAAACCCCATTACAGGTTCTACTACTGCTCTATTATACCAACTTCTATCAAAAAAAACAATTTCGCCAGGGTTTGGTAATTCTTTAATATAACGTTGAAAATACCATTGCCCCTTTTCGGTTTCTGTGGGTTTATTTAAAGCCACCAAACGTGTTGACCGAGGATTTAAATGCTCCATAAACCTACGAATATTTCCTCCTTTTCCTGCAGCATCTCGTCCTTCAAAAATTATGGCAACCTTTTTTTGCTCTTTAGCAACCCATTGTTGCAGCTTTACCAATTCTATTTGCAGTCCTCTTAGCTCTGCTTCGTAATTTAAAATTTCTTCTACTTTTTGAAAAGGAACTTCTTTTTGTTTAATTAAAGCAATTAATTCTTCGTTGGTTTGTACGCTTTCAAAATCCTGAAGAGTTAGTTTTTTCTTCTCCGTCATTATAAAATAATTATAAAAATATAGGCAGTTAATATACCAGTTTTAAATATAAAGACAATGTTATTTTTTAATATTCAAAAAACTCCATACTCGCTTTTAATAGTTAGCTTTTTAGTTGATGATGCTTCTACTTGCCCTACAATTTGAGCATTTACATTATACGATTTAGAAATTTTAATAATACTTTCAGCAATTTCAGGTGCTACGTACAACTCCATTCTATGCCCACAGTTAAATACTTGATACATTTCTTTCCAATCGGTTTTAGATTGCTCTTGTATCAATTTAAATAATGGCGGAATTGGAAACATATTATCTTTTATAATGTGCAAATCATCAACAAAATGCAAAATTTTTGTTTGTGCGCCACCCGAACAGTGAATCATTCCGTGTACTGTACTAGAAGTATATTTTAATAAAATTTCTTTAATTATTGGCGCATACGTTCGTGTTGGAGACAATACTAATTTTCCTGCATCAATTGGCGAATTAGCAACTTTATCAGTCAACTTAACATTTCCAGAATACACTAACTCTGTTGGAACAGCAGCATCAAAACTTTCAGGGTATTTTTCTGCCAAATACTTGTGAAAAACATCGTGCCGTGCAGACGTTAATCCGTTAGAACCCATTCCGCCATTGTATTCTTTTTCGTAAGTTGCTTGCCCAAAAGATTCTAAACCAACAATTACATCGCCTGCTTTTATGTTTGCATTATCAATAACATCGGTACGTTTCATACGTGCTGTAACGGTAGAATCTACAATAATTGTACGAACCAAATCGCCCACATCTGCCGTTTCTCCTCCAGTGGAATGAATGGTAACTCCGAATTTTTTCAGATCTTGTATTAATTCTTCGGTACCGTTTATAATTGCCGAAAGCACTTCTCCTGGAATTTTGCTTTTATTTCTCCCAATGGTTGAAGACAGCATAATATTATCGGTTGCACCAACGCATAGTAAATCGTCAATATTCATAATCAAGGCATCTTGTGCAATGCCTTTCCATACAGAAATATCGCCTGTTTCTTTCCAATACATATAGGCTAAAGAACTTTTTGTCCCTGCGCCATCAGCGTGCATTATTAAACAATAATTTTCATCATTTGTTAAATAATCGGGTACAATTTTACAAAACGCCTTTGGAAACAATCCTTTATCTATATTTTTAATGGCGTTATGCACATCTTCTTTTGATGCCGAAACACCTCGCTGTGCATATCGTTTAGAAACTTCTTGACTCATTTTTCGTATAATTATAGTCGCAAATTTACTTTTTTACGCTTCTTTTTCATAAAAAAAACGTAAATAATAATATATTTGCACAATAATATTTTTTTGACAAACAAACCACACACTATTTTATGGCAAAAATTAAATTAGAGTATATTTGGTTAGATGGTTACTACCCTACCCAAAATATGAGAAGCAAAACAAAAGTTGAAGAACACGAAAACTTTAAAGGTACACTTGAAGAGTTAAAAATTTGGTCTTTTGATGGATCCTCTACACGACAAGCTGAAGGAGGTTCTTCAGACTGTTTGCTAAAACCCGTTGCAATTTATCCAGACCCAGCAAGAGTAAATGGTTATTTAGTAATGACTGAAGTTTTAAATCCTGATGGAACACCACACGTTTCAAACGGAAGAGCTACGATTGATGATGATAATGACGATTTTTGGTTTGGTTTTGAACAAGAATACTTTATTATGAATAATGAAACCGACTTACCTTTAGGTTTCCCAAGAGGTGGTTACCCAAAACCGCAAGGTATGTACTATTGCTCGGTGGGAGGTAGAAATACACATGGTCGTCAATTAGTGGAAGAACACGCAAATTTATGTATTGAAGCTGGACTAAATTTTGAAGGTATCAACCAAGAAGTAGCTGCTGGACAATGGGAATTTCAATTATTTGCGAAAGGTGCTAAAAAAGCAGGTGATGAAATTTGGATTGCACGTTATTTATTAGACCGATTAACAGAAAAATACGGATATTATATTGAGTACCACCCAAAACCATTAGGTAAAAATATGGATTGGAATGGTTCGGGTATGCATGCAAACTTTTCAAATTCACTTTTAAGAACTTGTGGTTCTAAAGAAGTGTATGAAAAAATTTGTGAAGCGTTCAGACCTGTGGTAAAAGAACATATTGAAGTGTACGGAGAGTTTAATGACCAACGTTTAACAGGGAATCACGAAACGGCTTCTATAAACGATTTTTCTTATGGAGTTTCGGACAGAGGTGCTTCTATTAGAATACCAATTATTACCGTTGAAAATGGCTGGAAAGGTTGGTTGGAAGACAGAAGACCTGCTTCAAACGGAGACCCTTACAAAATTGCTGGTAGAATTATAAAAACAGTAAAATCTGCTAAAATAGATTAAGTTTTAAGCAAAACTTAAAAAAACAAGAAAACCATAAGATGAAAATTTTATGGTTTTTTTATTTCGCTATTTTAAGGCTAAAACAACAAACACAATATAAGAAACCAATAAAAATATGCCTTTGTACCTTCCTATTGTATTTTTTGAAAAAAGCAATGTTAACGGCAACAAAACAACCGCAAAACCAATCATCCAAAAAATATCGTTAGACAATATTTGAGCCTCAGTAACTGGTACTTCTTTAATTATAGCAGTTAAACCTAAAACAGAAGCAATATTAAAAATATTTGAACCTATTAAATTTCCTAAAGAAATTGCTTTTTCTCCTTTTACAGCGGCAATTACGGATGCTGCTAATTCGGGTATACTTGTACCAACGGCAATCATTGTTAAAGAAATTACACCTTCGCTAATTCCTTGGCTTCTTGCTAATGTTTTTGCCCCATTTACTAATAATTCAGACCCGAAATACAAAGCCAAGCCACCAATTAATAACCAAAATAAAATTTTACCATAACCAACTGTTGAAAGGCTTTCATCAACTTCTTCTACTTCAACATCGCCTTTATTATTGTTTTTAATAATGTAAATCATAAAAATAACCAGTCCAACAAACAACACACCACCTTCAACTCTATTCAAATTGTTATTAAAAAGTAACATTCCATACAAAAGAAGCGAAAAGAAAACCATTACTGGCCAATTAACTCGGTAAAAATCTTTACCAACAGCAATAGGACTAATAATAGCCGTTATAGCCAAAACCAAACCAATATTAGCAATATTAGAGCCAATTATATTGTTAAGTGCAATTGCTGGAGAACCACTTAAAGCCGCTTGTAAACTTACCAATAGTTCTGGCGCAGAAGTAGCAAAAGAAACCACCGTCATACCAACGACCATTTTAGAAATGTTTAATTTTAAAGAAATCCCCACGGATGATTTCACTAAAAAATCACCCCCAACAACTAATAAAATTAACCCTATAACAACTTGTAAAATGCTCATCTATTTTTCTAATTTTTCAATGCGAATATACTAAAATTAATGTTTCAAGTTTTTATTTTATTAAGTAAGTAAAAGCAAGCTTAAAACACAAAAACAACAAAATAACGCTTTAAAATAATTGAAAACGCTTTGCATTTTTTAAACAGTAAAAAACACTCCTTTACATCATTTCAATTTTAACGAAATTTTAAAATTTCACTTACAAATAAAAACAAAATTATAGACAAACAACTTACATATTAAAACAAAAAACGTTTTTTACACTTTATATATAAACACAAATTGAAGAATTTTATATAAAATATTTTGCCTATATATTTCTTCTGTATATCTTGATAAAACAATTTCGAAATTGTACTTATTTACTAACTTTAAAAACAAATTATTATGATTTCAATCTTATTAAAATTAATTACAACAATTTTCGATATTGCCATGAATATTCTTTAAAATTAATCTTTTGTATTAGAGCGATGCACATGATTACAGCATCGTTCTAATACTATAAATTTTAATATTCAATTTAAAGCCTTATCTTTATAAAAATACAATTTAAAAAACATGGAAAAACATATAAAAATATTTGAAGAAGATGCTATTTTAGTTAACCGACTTCACTTTTTATTAGATGATAACGGAATCGTTTCAATTATAAAAAATCCTATTGAATCTGGTAGATTAGCAGGTTTTGGGACAATGGGAAAGGCAGTTCAGCTTTTTATTTTAGAAAAAGATATTGAAAAAGCAACCCCAATTGTAGATGCTTTTAAAAAAGAAATCAATTTATAAAACCAAAAAAGTTTTATAATTAAAAAATAGCTATTATATTTGCACCCGCTTACGGCCACGTGGCGCAACTGAATAGCGCACTTGATTACGGCTCAAGAGGTTGCAGGTTTGAATCCTGCCGTGGTCACAACACTAAAAAGCAATTAACTGATTACTAGTTAGTTGCTTTTTTATTTCTCCCATTAAAACAATATTTGTAACAATATTTGTAACTAAAATGACTTCAAACAGCATTTTAGAATTATTTGCAAAAAAAATATAACAAAACACTTACCACAAAATTAAAGCATTCTCAAAACAAATAATATTCATTTTTTTACTTATGTCACACAAATAAAACATAGTTTCCTATATAGTATAAAATCATATATAGATACACCATAATAAGCCGAATACTCTACACAAAAAAGTTCAATTTTCCTAACCAAAAGTTAAAAAATCCGAACCCCAGTACCCTAAAATAAATCCGATTTCTTTTTGACTAAGTAGGGGTATATTTAATGATATACCTTAAACCCTCGAATTTTGTATTTTACAAACTCAACTTAACACATTAATATAAAACATTTTACAACCATCTCGAGACTTTCTTAAATTATATATAAAAATGCTTAAAAATTAAATTCATAAACAAAAAACCTACCACTTACTTTATTTATAAGTTCTTTAAATGCAAAATATATTATTAAATAAGAGATGAGTAGAATAACTGGATATATGAATAATCCAATACCTAAAAATACGTGTTCATACTTGTCAAACTCAGAATTAGGGTCATTCCAACCAATAAAAGAGAATATTAGATTGCTAAATTTATAATAATTATAATGCTCAAAATAATCGTATATCCACATAAATATTAAACTCAAAACACCAACTAATCCAATATAAATAACTTTCTTTCTCTCTTTTGAAAAAGAAACAATCATATATACTACAAAAAGAAGAACTAATAAGGGCATAATATAAGCCAACTCATTTGTTTCTTTTTTGAATGTTTTGTAATAGAACGCTGAGGAACAATAAATAATTGATATAATTAAAATTGAAGAATAAACACTTGCTAAAAATGAGAAAAAAATATTATACAAGTTTTTACTTGGCATTTATCAATAGTTTTAGGTTTAGTTATTTTTTTAAATGTTTTATTCAAAACTATTGTAAAACAGGAATTTTTTGAGTTTTCATGGTCTCTCCTAGTTTATATTTAATATTAATAGAATCATTTTTAACGATATGTTTATAATACATTCCGTTCTTTTCTTTGAAAGCTTCGACAGTAATAATAGTATCAAATTTTCCTTCAACTATACCTTTATAATCAGAAAGATTTAATTGACTTATCGAATCATTTTTAATTAAATGTTGAGAATAAATTAAAAATGTATACAATTTTTCATCTTTTAAAGACTTTCTAGATGAAAAAGACTGTTTTATTTTGTTATTGTCTATAATTTCATAAAACGGAGACACCAAACCACTTTTTCCAAAAGCATAATTATACTTTATAGAATACAAATAAGCATCCGTTTCACAATTATTTTCTATTGTGAATGTAATAGGTATTTGTATTCTCAAAAACATATCCTTATCTCTATCGTATGATAGAACTACTTTTCTATTGTTAGAAATATGCTTTACATCAAGCGTGCTTTTCTTACTGACACAACCAACTAAAATAAGTAGAGATAAAACAATTGCATTTCTAATTTTCATTTTTAATTAATTTATTTGTTAAAAAAAATTGATTCTACCTCATAAACAAAGCCTTTTACTTTTTCTATTTCTTTAACTAGCAACTCTATATCAAAAGAACTCTGTTTATTATTATAATCAATCATAGAATCAAAAGTCTTAAACTCTCCTACTAATAGCTTAGCTAAAGTTTCATTTGAAATAGCAATTAAATCATAATCTGTCTCACGAGTATGCAAAAAAGCCCTTAATTCATTCAGCCCTTTTTCTTTAGCATTCTCAAGTTTAGCTTTTGAAATTTCATCACTAATTGCCTCTATTTTTTTTGTTTTCCGCCATTGCTAAATATCCTAAAAAATCAATCCATAAACCAACTCCTAGAACAGCATTTTTTGGAACAAAACGTTTTAGTAAAAAATCGGGCACACTCAAAGATTTATCAGTTATATCCTCTAAACTCATCATAGAATAATCAACTAAGTCAAATAATTTACTAAATGTTTTAGAAGCTTCTTCAGTACTCATTATTGGTTTTATACGCATTGCGTTAAGTATTTCTACTTTTTCACCATTGGCGGCAAAATAATGCGCTTGATTTGCTGCTGATTTTACCTTATCATTACTAAAATGTTTACCTCGCTCTATCTTTACTTCTTTATCAAAAATCTTTTCAGTATATTGATAAATATTTCTCGAATTTGTGTGTACTTTACCACTGGTGTCTACCATATTTCCTTTTGCTAACTTAACTAATGCTATAGTACTTACTTTTTCTTCAATAGCTTTATTATAACTATTAACAGAACTGTTTATCGCTTTTTCTACTTGTTTTTTTACATTCTTTTTAATTTCTGATTTAACAGTGCTTTTTACCTCTTCTATTGTGGCATCTTTGAGTTCTGCTAAAAATAAAGGACTTCCATCGTCTGCAATAAGTTCAGGTAATTTACCACCAGCAATGGAAGGCTTAAAATACAATGTTCTAGAACTAAATTTCACACTTAAACGTTCTTCATCTTTTTTGGGAACAGTAGCCCTTAAGGCAGTATCGTAGTTAGGCAGTTTAAAATCAACTTCCCAATAAAGTTCAAGGTCGTCTCCTGTATCTTTTTCTAACATTTCTTCCCACTTCTCATCAAGGTACAATTCTACACAAGCTTTACGGATACCATTTTCTTCGATAATTTTGGTTTCTTTTACTATTTCTTTTTCCGTAAATTTATCATCATCAAGCCCATCTCTTATGAAATTATCATGGTCATAAAGCCTAAACTTTAATTTACTATCAATTGGCAACCCCTTTATTTCAGTATGAAAATAAACCGTTTCTGAAAGTTCTGCTTTTTTTATTGTTTTTTTACCTTTTTTATCATAAGTCCATTTATGATTAAAAAATGCTATTCTATTACCAGTTAATGTTCTAGTAATTGATTGACCCGTCTCATCTAATGTAATTTTAAACTCTGTTTCAGCCATAACTTATGATTCAATTTCTATATCTTCTGGTTTTACAACCTCTAATGTAATTTTTTCAACCTCGCTATTAATAATATAATCTTTTAGGATATCATTTTTTAGGATAATACCATTATATTTAAAGTCATATTCTTTATCATTCAAATTTAATGTAATAGATTTTCCAACACTATTCTCTGTTTCAATATTTAAGATAATAGTATCTCCTGGAAAGTATTCTTTTATTCTTTGCCCTTCACTATCGGTAATAAAATAACCTGTTAAGTTTGGCTCTTGTTTTTCGGAAGCCTTTGTATTACTATTCAAATCTGTTACTTTCCAATACTTTACAAATAGTGTTTGTCCGTTTTGCACCATTGATGCAGGAGATATTTCTATATAAGTAGTCATCGGCTGATTGTCAATACCATTGAAATCATCACGATGATTTATTACATACACATCACGAAGCTCAATAATTCTACTTCTACCTCCTAAAATAGCAGGTTGAATTACTATTTTAAGGCATTTAAGCATAGAACCATTAACCATATATTCTAAAAAAGGGTCGTTTTTTCTAGTTTCAAATGCCAATTGCCAAAGCCCACCTGTCGGTCTTCCTGATGGTCTTCCAGTAATATCTGAACTTTGTGAAAAAGAAAACCTAAACCATAAAATATTTATAGTTAAATCTTCATAATGTAGTTTTGTGATGATACTCATTTTCTTTTTTTCAATTTACTTCAACACTTATTAAAAACATAATCTTTAACGTTTCAAAGCTGTGATTACTTTCCTTTTTAGGTAAACTTAATAAAATATTATTAATATTATATTATTACGTATTTATTTTTATTAAGCTATACAAATAAAGGTATTGTTTCCCTCACTAATAAAAGTGGTATATACACCATTACAAGCTGAATATTATCTTTACAAAAAAGCTAGACCTTTATTTATAATAATTATTTAAATTCAATTGTAAATTCAATTGTAAATTCAATTGTAAATTCAATTAAAAAACAAAAAAACCCTTTAAAATTAAATTTTAAAGGGTTTTTGTTTACCTAAAAATAATTACTAAAATAATTTATATAGTGTTTTAGAAGCTTCTACCCTTCCATTAACAACAACTTTTAAGTAATACACTCCTCTTCTTAAATTATCTGTATTCAATCTTTTTGTTGTTCTTCCTTCAGTAGCCTCTATACTAGTATTGTAAATTTTAGTACCTCTAGAATTATAAATAATAACATCTACATTAACATTTCCAGTAGCATTAAAACGAACATTTAAATCATGTACAAACGGATTAGGATACGTTACTATATCCGAAACATAAACTTCCTCTACACCTGAACAACTACCCAATTTTGCTCCAAAAAACAAATGCATAGGAACAAGCCAACTAGGCACACATATTGTTCTTCCGTTAGAACACACTTTAACAAAACCATAATGCCTATGCCCAGAGTTAGTACATCTAACATCTTCAACCTCTACGGTTACATCCATAGTTTTTGAACAGCCTAAAGCATCAGTAACTGTAACTGTATAATCAGTTGTTTCTGAAGGAAACACTCTTATTGATTGCCTAGAACTACCTGTACTCCACTCATAAGTATAAGGTGCTTTACCTCCTATAACTTCTTTTACGCTTACTATAGCATAAGAACTAGGTGCATAGCCATAATATACTTTTGCATTTTCTGTAACTTTTACCTCGATTACTTCTGCTTCAGTAATTGTAAAATCTTGCGAAACAGCATTATTTAACGCATCAGTAACTGTTAAAGTGTAAGTACCTGCTGCTAACTCATTAATTGTATTGTTTGTAGCCGTTACATTCGTTCCGTTTAACTGATATGTAAAAGGCGCTTTACCTCCCGAAACCGTAACTGTAACCGACCCATTTTCAGTTCCGTTACAAGTAGCATTAACCACACTTACGCTATTAATTTCAAATTTTTGTAATTGAAATTGTGCTGATACAGGAAAATGATCTGACGATGTGCTTGTGTAATCACTATCATAAAACTCGTAATGTACTCTTATAGAAGATGCAACATATTCTTCTTTAAGTTCATTTGAAAACGAAATATGGTCTATCATATTTTCTCTAAACACATACGAACGATAGCCTTGATTACTTAATTCCGATGAAATCATATTGTAATTATCAGTATCTTTTATAAATGCATCGTATGTAGTTGTGGTTGTTGATACGTTATCTGCCACAGTTACATCTAAATCGTCATTATAATCGCCCAATAATATTAAATTATTATTCGCATAATTTGCATCAAGTGAATCTTTTAACACCTCAACATCGTATTTACGCATATCGTAACGCTCTTGAGAACCACTACTACTATTGGCTCTTGCGTGTAAATCTATAAAGTTAATTTGTTGTGTTTTTCCGTTTATAGTTACGTTTGCCGTCATCATAAAAGGCAACCTTCCACTAGCAAAAAACCTAGTTTTATCAGCCTCAGGGTAATTTACTAAAGCATCTGAATTTCCTCCATTATAATAAGGATGAATAGATTTTAATAACACTTTTGTTTCAATTACTTCTACAGTGTTTTTTTTATAGATAAACCCTATTTTTTGCTTTGTTCCTTGTGTATCGTTAGGGTAGGAAGTTGCGTCCGATAAAACATAATTATACTCTGGCAATTCATCTACCATTTGTTTAAACAATACATCGTCTGCAATTTCTTGTACTGCATATACATCCGCATTTAATTTTTTAAGAACCGCTTTAATGCTATCTTTTTGAATTAAATCTGAATTTGAATTTCCTGCAGCTGGTCCGTTTTCTTCATCGCCAAACCATTTCATATTCCAAGTAACCACATCCAAAACACTTTCTTTTTCCTGTTCAACAACTGTATTTGGAGCTGTGTATTTGGTAGCACAAGAAAAATCTTCTCTAATTCTTGGCAATAACTGATACGTTTCATAAAATTTACCCACTACACCTACTACTTCCGAACATGTTTCCGGCACTGCTAAACCAATAAGAGCTTCAACATCAGCATCCACACGAAGTTCTCCTTCTCCACTAGCATCGCTTATTACGTAATTTGAATTACCAAACAACAAATCTCCTGAGTTTGCAAAATTTGGATTCCTGAGTTTGCAAAATTTGGATTTACAATACGCACCAATTCTGCTGGATGATTTGCCAGTTCTGCAATGGTAATCGTTACTGGGTCTATTGATACATTTGGTAATCCATTATTTTTTACTTCTGTAACTGGGCTTATTTGTATTTGGTTGTTATATGCGCTTCGTGTTCCTGTAACGGTTATAGAATCTCCTATCCTAAAATTACCATCACCATGCACTAATTTATCAAAAATTGCAATTGCTCCTGTTTCATCTTGAATATATGCTGAACCTGAAAACTCATCCGCCACAGTAAGTACCCCAGATATAGTTACCAATTCTCCTTCTGATTTGGCACGTGCTTCTGCAATTGTTATTGTTGATGACGCAGGAATTACCGCTCCATTTTCAGTACCCGGAGTTGGTTTTTGTTGCACATACGTTGATGTATTTCTTGCTCCACCTGAACCATTTGGAACACGTTGTGAAGAGTGCGTATCTTTATCGCCTACTCCACTTTCGTTTACTTGCGCTTCTCCTTCATTTAATAACACTAACAACCCTGCATCCGAAGGATCATCCGTTCCATATACAAAGGCATCTACCAAATTATCTGTAGTAACTGGCGTTCCGTTTTCAAAAGAAGAAACATCTGCCTTGTATAAAGCAACTGCGTCTGCTCCATTTTGCAATCCGTTTGAACCAAAAGTAAGCGAAACATTTGCCACATCTGGATTCCCAATTACAAAATATCCTTCTGAATTTGTTGTTTGACCATCCAAACTATAAGCTCCATAACTCAAATCATTAGAACCGTTATACATTACCAAAACATAACCATCTAAAGAAGTATTTCCTACACCTCCATCATAAAGCTCTACAAACTCTAAAGTATCTGTTCCTGATGTATCACTATCTACCTCGTTTATAATAATTGAGGTGCTACCCGTAGAACTCACTACTTTTCCTGTTAAAGTAACATCGTCAAAACCCGCATAATCACTACCTCCGTTTTGTTTTACAAAAATGCTAAACCCAACAGAACTTACCGTATTAGGCACTGATACGTCAACAGCAACCCAACCGTTAGTATCGTAAGGACTACCTCCACTTGTAATTTCTACTTCGCCTTGCGATACGCCGTCATAAAAAACTTCATAAGTCGCTACATCTCCGTAGGCTGTATCAAAACCAACAATATTGGTTGAAAATGACAATACCACATCTTCATAAGTTGATATATCTACCGTATCAAAAGTTATTTTCCCTCCTGAAGCATCACCACAATTCCCTTCTAAATCTTGCACTCCAAAAAAATACATATCGGTTTTTGCCTCATTTATAGAACCTACACTTGAAACAACATCCCAAACATCACCAGACACATTACAGTTTGAAGGAGTTATTGTATATCCCCAAGTGTCTTTTTCCGTATTTTCATAGCCTTGAAAAATAATTACATCACCCTCTCCTGTGGTGGTGGTGTTACTACCGTAGCCGATAAAGTTGTAGCCGTAACAGTTGCACTTACACTAGAAGAATTACCCGCAACATCTGTAGCACTTACTGTAAAAGTATAGTTTGTTGATGCGTCTAAATCTGAAACTAAATAAGTAGTATTTGATGCTGAAGCTATTTGAACGCCATCTTTAAAAATTTTATATGCAACAACTCCTACATTATCAGTAGAAGCATCCCAAGTTAGTACTAAGCTACTTTCTGTAATATTTGAAGCCACTAAATTTAAAGGAACTGAAGGACTTTCAGTGTCAGTTACACCTGTATTATTAAAACGATCTTCTGCTTGAGGACCTCCCCATATTTTTGTAGCAAAAGCAGGATTATCAATAAAAGGATTTCTATTTCCTTGAATACCTTCTAATATAACATTTCTGTTTATTTCGTACTGAGAAACTGGGTCTTCAGCATTCCACTCTAAAAAAATGTCCATCATCTCAGAATGATAATTTTGTGTACCCAAACCAACAACACTAGGCAAACATTGGTTTCCATAACGCAAATACATGTACATCATCATACGAGCTACATCTCCTTTCCATTCATCACCAGGGTACCAACCGCCATTACTATTTCCTGCATTACCAGAACCGTCTGCATAAGGGGTATTCCCTCTATTTGAATTCATCCTTACATCACTTGCTCTAAGATGATGTGCATCCGCACCAGGACCTGAAGTTCCTAAATTAGGATTTCCTAAAGATTTTGGATACGAATGCTCTCTATTCCAATCACTTGAGCCTCCTCCGTTTGAATTTTTAGAACGTGTACGATCTGTTACTATGTTATTGTCATTATCGTTATAACCGTATATTAACAACACATTATTGCTGTTATTAGGATCTAAATCGGTTTGCTTTAAAGCATCCCAAACCCCAGGAGTATAACTAAGATTTGTTGTGTGTGTACTTGTAATTAAAACCGCCAAGTCGTTTTTAAGCGCACTTCCTGTTTGATTAAGGTTTACCCCGTTATAGTAAGCTGTTTGCGCATAGCCTGAATAACTAAGTAGAAAGGCAAAAACAACGAACAATAAAAGTTGTTTAAAGTAGTTTTTTTTCATAATGTATAGTTTGAATTTTTAACACCTCTAAAATAATTGAATACAAAATAAAAAGTTATTCTTTAAAATTAACTAATTGTTTATTTTACGTTAATTTATAAAAAGCAAAAAAGGTTCTAAACACATGTTTAAAACCTTTTTCTAACCAAACTTAGTATAAAAACTAACTACTACTTTTAATCTTTTTGTAATTACTACAAAACTCTTTCCTTTTTATAAACAATTTTAGTTGTTTATAGTTTAAGACACCATTTATATAAAAAAGTCACATAAAATATTTTTACTCAATATATCTGCGTAACGCAATACGATGTTCTGGTATAGATTTATCGTAATTTTCAACCAACTTTTCTAGTATTAACGGTTGTTTTAAGCC
Organism: Morinoia aosen; assembly: GCA_030386875.1. Taxonomy (NCBI): domain Eukaryota; kingdom Metazoa; phylum Arthropoda; class Malacostraca; order Amphipoda; family Talitridae; genus Morinoia; species Morinoia aosen. The sequence goes on from JASJYW010000027.1 coordinate 58,546,341, forward strand.
TATTTCATTTTTTGAATTATATTTTGAAACGTATAAATTATATACCTCATTCGTTTTTTCAAAAATTAAAAAATGTGTTGAGTTTAATTCTGAAAAAGAAATTAAGTTTCCTGAAAAAGCTTCAGATTCGTCTTTTTTAAAAACAGAAAAGTTATAATACTTTAAAACGTTTTCCATACCTAGACTAATTCTGCCGATAAACCTAACTGCAATAATTTAGAGCAACGAGGTTCTAAATCTTTAAACTCACCCGATTTCACCGTACATTTTCCTTTATAATGTACTAAAATAGTACATTGTTCGGCTTGTTCTAAAGTATGATCGCAAACACTTATTAAAGAGTCTATTACATAATCAAACGTGTTTACATCGTCATTATGCAATACAATTTCATGTTGAAAAGTTTCCTTTTCTAAAACATCAACCTTTTCTTGTATTTTTTCTTTTGTACTCATAACTATAAAATTACATTTTACTATATTTTAAAGCAACCCAATTATTGTTTTCAATGGTTTTTTCTAAATTCAAACTGTGCTTTTCCGCTTCGGTATTTATCATTGAAATGTCTTCTTTGTAAAAACCACTAAGCAACAAAACACCGCCACTGAACAAACTTTTTGAATATATATTAATGTCTTCCAACAAAATATTTCTATTAATATTAGCAATAATAACATCGTATTTTTTATCAGCCAATAATGAAGAATTTCCTTCGTAAACTGTTATATTTTCACAATTGTTTCTATCTATATTTTCTAATGAATTTTCATAGCACCAATTATCAATATCAATAGCATCTATGGGTTTTGCGCCTTTTAATTCTGAAAAAATGGCTAAAATTCCTGTTCCGCAACCCATATCGAGCACTTTTTTGTTTGTTAAATTTAAATCTAACAAATGTTGTACCATCATAGGTGGTTTCATGATGCCCTGTACCAAAACTCATTTTTGGCTCAATAACAATGTCGAATTCTAAATTTGCTGATTCATGAAAAGGAGCCCGAATAAACACTAAATTATCAACTTCAATAGGTTTAAAATTCTTTTCCCACTCGGCATTCCAATTGGTTTGCTCAACTTCTTTGTAAGAATATGCAATTGAAAATTCATTGGACTGTAAAACATACAAATTGTTCAAAATATCCGAATACCAGTCTTCTTTTTGAATATACGCAATAACGCCATCTTCATTTTCTACAAAACTCTCAAAACCTACATTGCCTAATTCTGCAATTAAAATTTCTGTTGCAGGTTCTTTGGGCGAAACTATAAAGTTATATTCTAAATAAATATTATCCATACGCCAACTTAAATCGAGTTAATTATTGCCACAAAATCTTTTGCGTTTAACGAAGCGCCACCTATTAAGCCTCCATCAATATCTGGCTTAGAAAAAAGCTCGGTTGCATTTTCAGGTTTTACACTTCCTCCGTATAAAATTGAAACGTTTTCAGCAATATTTTCTGTATATTTTTCAGCAATTATTTTTCTAATAAATTGATGCATTTCTTGCGCTTGGCTTGGCGTTGCAGTTTCCCCTGTGCCAATAGCCCAAACAGGTTCGTAAGCTAAAATAATGTTTTGCCAATCGGTTTCTTGTAAATGAAATAACGCATTTTTAATTTGCTGCTCAACTACCGAAAAATGATTGTTCTGTTTTCTATCTTGTAACTGTTCGCCAAAACAAAAAATAACTTCTAAATCGTTTTTTAATGCTGTATTTACTTTTTCAGCAAGAATTTCATCAGTTTCAGTAAAGTACATTCTTCTTTCAGAATGCCCTAAAATAACCGTTTTAACACCTATTGAAGTTAACATACTGGCAGAAACTTCGCCTGTAAAAGCCCCATTTTCAGCCTGATGCATATTTTGGGCAACAACCTCTACGGAAGATTCTTTTGCTGATTTTAAAGCCGATTTTAAATTTACAAAAGTTGGTGCAACCAGCACTCTTGTATTTTGTAAAGATATTTTTGCAACCTGCTTTTTAATCTTTTTAATTAACTTTTTAGATTCGGTAAGGTTATTGTGCATTTTCCAATTCCCTGCAACTATTTTTTTTCTCATTTTTTAGAAGAATACTACATTTATACTACAAAAGTACATTATTTTTTTAAGGCTTCAACAATCCTTTTATCAGTTGCCTTTGTGGCTTTAAACAAAACGATGTTCCCATTTTCGTTAATTACTAAATATCTTGGAATCCAACTTAAGTTCAAAAAATTAGCAAAACCACCATCTTTCATTCCTTTTGGATAAAAATAATGCTCACCAACTACATTAAAACGATTCATTCCTTGTTTCCAACTCGCTACATTTTTTATCAACCGATACAAACAAAAACACTACTTCAGGAAATTGCTTTTGCAAATCTTTAACTTTTGGCATTCCTTTTATACAATCGGCACACCAAGAAGCCCAAACGTCTATTAAAATTTTCTTCCCCTTGTATTTGTTTAAAACAGCATGTAACGTTTCTTGCTGTTCATCCAAATTGTACAATAATTCAGCATTTGCTTCTTCCGAAAAAACGAGTGGGCGTTTCTAAATTACAGCTAAAAAAAAGGACAACTAAAATTAAAACTAGCTTTTTCATATTTACAACTTAAAATTAAAGGCGACTTAATTATTCGCCAATTAATATAGTAAATTTAAGTACTTTTGCGTAATTTTTATCCTCAAAAAATGAAAATAGAACAACTTGTAACAGAAATTAAAAAGAAAAAGTCGTTTTTATGTATTGGTTTAGACGTTGATATCACCAAAATACCAAAACACTTATTAATGAAAACGACCCTATTTTTGCTTTTAACAAAGCCATTATTGATGCCACACATCACCTTTGCGTTGCCTACAAACCCAACACCGCTTTTTATGAAGCTTATGGCATAAAAGGGTGGAAATCTTTACAAAAAACAATTGAGTACATTAATACAAATTATCCTGAAATTTTTACCATTGCCGATGCAAAAAGAGGCGATATTGGCAACACATCCAGCATGTATGCAAAGGCATTTTTTGAAGATTTAGCTTTTGATTCGGTTACGGTTGCGCCGTACATGGGAAAAGATTCTGTTGAGCCTTTTTTAGCTTTTAAAAACAAACATACCATTCTATTAGCCTTAACCTCTAACGAAGGTGCTTTTGATTTTCAAACAAAAAAGATAAACGAAAAAGAAGTTTATAAACACGTACTAGAAACTTCAAAAAACTGGAAAAATGCTGAAAATTTAATGTATGTAGTCGGCGCCACAAAAGCCGAATATTTTAAAGAAATTAGGCAAATTGTACCAAACTCGTTTTTATTAGTGCCCGGTGTTGGTGCACAAGGCGGAAACTTACAAGATGTTTGTAAATACGGATTAACCGAAAACGTTGGGCTTTTAATAAATTCTTCTCGTGGAATTATCTACGCTTCAAACAATAAAGATTTTGACAAAGCAGCTACCAAAAAAGCAACTGAATTACAAACCGAAATGGAAGGTATATTAAACAATTTATTTTAAACTTTTTATAGAAAAAGAAGAAGAACCTCCACTCAAATAATTATAAATATTTAATTTTTCAAGTGTTTTCATAGCTAAAAAAGCTGCCGTATCACTTTTAGCTTCATCTATATATCGATATTCTTCAACTTCTTCAACAAGTTTTAGGTACTTTTTTTCTAAATACTTTTTATAATTGCCTGATTTATTAAATTGTTTCATAGGATAAATCTTTTCCTTAAAAATAACAACAACTTAATTATCAGTAATATAATTTGATGTATTGGCTTACTTTTTTGTTGTAAACAGCAAAAATTTAGGTTTGGTAAGTAAAAACTATAAATTTAGTCTTGAAGAGCAAAAACTTGCTTTAATAAAGCTGTATTTCGTAAACCTACTTTTTCTCTAATTCCTTTTTCTTCAACACTTATCATTTTAAAAACACCCGATAAGGCTTGTGTGGTAACATAATCGGTTAAATCGGTATTTACTTTTGTTACAAAAGGTATAGAGTTGTATTTGCTAATTAAATTTTCCCAAATTTTATCAGCCCCAACTTTACTAAACGATTTTTTAATTACAGGGCTAAAACTATTATACAAACTTGTATTTGTTTTTGTTTGCAGGTAATTTGTAGCGGCGTTGTCTTCACCTAACAATATATTTTTTTGCATCCGAAAATGTGATGTTTTTTACGGCATCTACAAAAATTGGTGTTGCTGTTTTTACGGCATCTTCTGCAGCTCTATTAATTGCTTTTAAGCCTTCGTCTGCCAAAGAACCTAAACCTATTTTTCGCAACCCTTTATCTACCGCTTGCAACTCTTTTGGTAATACTATTTTTACCAATTCGTTTTTATAGAACCCATCTATTGAAGTTAACTTAGAAACCTGATTTTGAATTCCGTTATCTAAGGCTTGACGCAAACCACTTCCTATTTGTTCTTCACTTAAAACACCACCTGTTGTTGGTAGTTGATTTACTACTTTTTGCAATTCTGCACATCCTAAAAACTGAAGTGTCATTACTAAAACCAAAACTTTTTTCATCATTTTTTTTTATTATTAAAATTTATTTTTTCTTAAAGGAATCTGTTTTTTTATCATACCTATACGGACAATGTTTGCATCCACTTTTACAACAATAGCCACGTTTTAAATGATATTTTTCAGTAAAAACTCGAAAACCGTCAGCGTTCAAATAATAATCGCCGTCCTCAAGAGAAACTTTTTTATTGTACATATTTGCAAATATACTGCATTGATTTTTTAAAATGAAAAACACCAAACCAAATTCTAAAACTTGATTTAACGTGAATTATTTTTTTATTAGCAAAAATTATTTTCCACCATTGCTTGGCGGATATTTTTCTAGAATTTCTTTTACAAACTCTTTAATGCGTTCTTCTTTTTTCTCTACATTATTCATTCTTAACGCACCTGTACCAATACCTTGCCACACTAACTCTTTTTTATTCGCATCAATTAAATCTACAAATAACGTTCCTTCTGTGTACCTAGAAACATTTACATTGCCATTCATTCCGTACATTCCATCCCAAGGATGCCAACCAAAGCCAATGCCATATCCGAAGCCATGATGACCCCAACCCCAATTGTTATACTGATTCACATCTACACGTTGCCTTGATTTTGTGAATAAATTTACCAAAACATCAGGTTTTTCAGATTTTGTTAATCCTTTCGCCATTAATTCCGATTCAATTGCATACATAATTCTACGTTTATCTAAATCTGAAATTTCAGCCTTATCAATACCTGTTTTGTAAAAAGCAAATGTTTTATACTGGTTAAAATCAACCTTTGTATCATAATCTGCAGTTACACGAACGGAACTACACGAACTTATTACCAATGCCAACAATGGTAAATAAAATACTTTTTTTATTTTCATAATATTAATGTTTAACATTTTTTAATAGCTTTTCATCCACGAAGTTTGGCAATGTTATTTGTAGTTTCTTCTCCGCTTTCATTGCTCGCTTTATTGCGAAAATAGCTTCTTCATTCCTTGCCCAACTTCTTCTTGCAATTCCATTATTTACATCCCAAAACAACATCGCTTTTATACGCTTTGATGCTGCTTTACTACCATCAAGAAGCATGCCAAATCCTCCATTAATTACCTCTCCCCAACCAACGCCACCACCGTTGTGAATTGAAACCCAAGTGGCACCTCTAAAACTATCGCCAATTACGTTATGCATAGCCATATCGGCTGTAAATTTAGAACCATCGTAAATGTTGGAAGTTTCTCTGTAAGGAGAATCAGTTCCAGAAACATCGTGATGATCTCTTCCTAAAACTACATTCCCAATTTTATCTCTTTTAATTGCCTTGTTAAATGCCTTGGCAATTTCTATTCTTCCTTCGGCATCAGCATATAAAATTCTGGCTTGTGAACCCACCACTAATTTATTTTCTTGCGCCCCTTTTATCCACTGAATATTATCAGCCATTTGCTGTTGAATTTCTTTTGGAGCATTTTTTTGGAGTTTTTCTAAAACTTTACAAGCAATGGCATCAGTTTTTGCTAAATCTTCTGACTTTCCAGAGGTACAAACCCAACGAAAAGGACCAAAACCATAATCGAAACACATAGGTCCCATAATATCTTGCACATAACTCGGATAAGCAAAAACTTCGCCTTCCAAATTAGACTCACTCAAACTGCAAAAATCACCATTACTATTTTTATAAACAGCTGCTCCTGCTCTACTAGCTTCTAATAAAAATGCATTTCCGTAATCGAAAAAGTACGTTCCTTTTTCGGTATGTTTGTTAATGGCTGTGGTGTGTCTTCGAAGTGTTTCTTGTACTTTTTCTTTAAATAATTTTGGATTTTCCGCCATCATTTTATTAGCTTCTTCAAACGACATATCAGCTGGATAATAACCACCCGCCCAAGGATTGTGCAACGAGGTTTGGTCGGAACCTAAATCAATAAAAATATTTTCTTCATCAAACTTCTCCCAAACATCAACTATATTTCCTAAATACGCTATGGAAACTACTTCTTTATTCTCCTTTGCTTGTTTTACACGAGCAACCAATTTGTCTAAATCGATTGTTTTTTCATCAATCCAACCTTGATTTAAACGAACTTCAGTAATTTTAGGATTCACCTCTGCACAAACCGTAATACAACCTGCTATATTCCCTGCTTTGGGTTGCGCACCACTCATTCCGCCTAAACCTGCCGTTACAAACAAATTTCCTTTTGGAGTTTTATTTATTTTTCTAAATCCGTTTAAAACCGTAATGGTTGTACCGTGCACAATTCCTTGCGGACCAATGTACATATAGCTTCCTGCAGTCATTTGTCCGTATTGCGAAACCCCCAAAGCATTCATTTTTTCCCAATCGTCTGGTTTTGAATAATTAGGAATTACCATACCGTTGGTAACCACAACTCTTGGTGCATTTTTGTTTGACGGAAACAATCCCATAGGATGCCCAGAGTACATTACTAGCGTTTGTTTATCGGTCATTTCCGATAGGTATTTCATAGTTAATAAATACTGTGCCCAGTTTTGAAAAACCGCTCCATTACCCCCATAAGTTATAAGCTCGTGTGGATGTTGTGCCACGGCATAATCTAAATTATTTTGAATCATCAACATAATAGATTTTGCCTGCGTAGATTTCCCAGGGTATTCCTCTATTGGGCGTGCATACATTTTGTAATCTGGACGAAAACGATACATATAAATTCTACCGTATTTTTCTAATTCTTCGGCAAATTCTGGCAATAATTCTTCATGAAATTTTTCATCAAAATATCGCAAAGCATTTTTTAAGGCAAGCTTTTTTTCTTCTTTCGATAAAATATCTTTACGCTTTGGTGCATGATTTATAGATGCATCATATTCTTTTTTAGAAGGAAGCACACTGGGTATGCCTTGTTTTATTTGTTCTTTAAACGTCATTTTTCTATCTTTTTTTCAAGCGAAATACTAAATTATTTATATCTTTAATGTATGATTTTTATTTCAAAATTTTTCGTACCCAAGGGTTTTGTTGGCATTACTCTTTTTCCTTTTATCTTCTTAAAAAGTAGCGACTTAAAACAGCACAAAACACTTATTAATCACGAAAAAATCCATTTAAAACAACAAGCAGAATTACTCATTATTTTTTTCTATCTTTTTTATTTTATAGAATGGATTATTAAATTAATAAAGTATAAAAATAAGCATATTACTTATAAAAACCTAAGTTTTGAACGAGAAGCTTACGAAAACGAAAAAAACGAAACCTATTTACAAACTCGAAAACTTTGGAGCTTTATAAAATATTTATAACGCTTAAATAATTGCGGTCTTTTTTATAAATTCCGTAAATTGCACCTTTAATTTTTTAGGAATTTTACGAATGAACCAAATAGCACCCTATAAACCTAAACATAAAGTAAGAATAGTAACTGCCGCTTCGTTATTTGACGGACACGATGCCGCCATTAATATTATGCGCAGAATTATTCAATCTACCGGAGTGGAAGTAATTCACTTAGGACACGATAGAAGTGTTGAAGAGGTTGTAAACTGTGCCATTCAAGAAGATGCCAATGCCATTGCGATGACCTCTTACCAAGGTGGACATAACGAGTATTTTAAATACATGTATGACTTACTGCAAGAAAAAAATGCAGGACATATAAAAATTTTTGGTGGCGGTGGCGGTGTAATTCTACCTGAAGAAATTAAAGAATTGATGGAGTACGGAATTACACGAATTTATTCGCCAGATGACGGACGAGAACTCGGTTTACAAGGCATGATTAACGATCTTGTACAGCAATCGGACTTTGCCATTGGTGATGTGTTGAAAAATGAACTAGATAATTTATCGAAAAAAGACGCGGGTAGTATTGCACGTATTATTTCATCGGCTGAAAATTTTCCTGAAATAGCGAAAGAAACCTTAGATAAAATTCATCAAAAAAATAAAAATTCTAAAATTCCTGTTTTAGGAATTACAGGAACAGGTGGTGCTGGAAAATCGAGTTTGGTAGATGAACTTGTGCGTCGTTTTTTAATTGATTTTCCTACAAAAACCATCGGATTAATTTCTGTTGATCCATCAAAAAGAAAAACAGGTGGTGCACTTTTAGGCGACAGAATCCGTATGAATTCCATAAACAACGAGCGTGTGTATATGCGTTCTTTGGCAACACGTCAATCGAACTTAGCTTTATCAAAATACGTAAACGAAGCCATTGAAGTTTTAAAAGCTGCCGAGTTCGATTTAATTGTTTTAGAAACTTCTGGTATTGGTCAATCGGACACCGAAATTATTGAACATTCTGATACTTCTTTATATGTAATGACGCCTGAATTTGGTGCAGCAACGCAGTTGGAAAAAATCGATATGTTAGATTTTGCCGATTTGGTAGCCATCAACAAATTTGATAAAAGAGGTGCATTAGATGCCTTGCGCGATGTAAAAAAACAATACATGCGTAACAATAATTTGTGGGATGTTCCGCAAGACGATTTACCTGTTTTCGGCACGATTGCATCGCAATTTAACGATCCAGGAATGAATACGCTTTACAAGCGAATTATGGACAAATTGGTAGAAAAAACAAATGCCGATTTAAAATCGAGCATGGAAATTACCAAAGAAATGTCTGAAAAAATCTTTGTAATTCCACCGAACAGAACACGTTATTTATCGGAAATTGCTGAAGACAACAGAAATTACAATAAAGACGTAGACAATCAAGTAATTGTTGCTCAAAAACTATACGGAATTTACCAAACCATACTTTCTGTTATTGGTAATGAAACCGAGCAAAATCTCCTTGTAAAAGCTGGTTTGGATAACGATACAATTATCAAACAAGTTAAAAATAATGATGCTCCGTTTATCAAACTTTTATTTGCGCAGTTCGAAAAAATAAAGCTAAATCTGAATCCGTATAACTGGGAAATCATTTTAAATTGGAGCGACAAAGTAAAAAAATACAAAAACCCTATTTACACGTTTAAGGTTCGTGATAAAGAAATTAATATTGAAACACATATCGAGTCGCTTTCGCACACACAAATACCAAAAGTAGCCTTACCAAAATATGAGGCTTGGGGAGATTTACTTCGTTGGAATTTACAAGAAAATGTACCTGGCGAATTTCCATACACATCGGGCTTATATCCGTTTAAAAGAACTGGTGAAGACCCAACACGTATGTTTGCTGGCGAAGGCGGTCCAGAACGTACAAACAGAAGGTTTCATTATGTAAGTTTAGTAATGGATGCGAAACGTTTATCAACCGCTTTTGATTCGGTAACTTTATACGGAAACGACCCTGGTAGAAGACCTGATATTTACGGAAAAATTGGTAATGCAGGTGTATCGATTTGTTGTTTAGACGATGCTAAAAAACTATATTCTGGTTTCGATTTAAGCCACGCAATGACATCGGTTTCCATGACCATAAACGGCCCAGCACCAATGTTGTTAGGCTTTTTTATGAATGCGGCAATTGATCAAAACTGTGAAAAATACATAAAAGAACACAAACTTGAAAAGCAAGTTGAAGCGAAATTAAAAGAAGTTTACGATGCCAAAGGCTTAGAAAGACCAACCTATCAAGGTGAATTACCTGAAGGAAATAATGGTTTAGGTTTAATGTTGCTCGGTTTAACGGGAGATATGATTTTGCCAAAAGACGTGTATCAACAAATAAAAACAGAAACCCTAAAACAAGTTAGAGGAACTGTACAGGCCGATATTTTAAAAGAAGACCAAGCGCAAAACACTTGTATTTTTTCAACAGAGTTTGCCCTCCGCTTAATGGGTGATGTACAAGAATATTTTATTGAAAAACAAGTGCGTAATTTTTATTCGGTTTCAATTTCTGGCTATCATATTGCCGAAGCTGGTGCAAACCCAATTACACAATTGGCATTAACGCTATCAAACGGATTTACCTACGTAGAGTATTATTTAAGCCGTGGAATGGACATCAATAAATTTGGACCAAACTTATCGTTTTTCTTCTCAAACGGAATTGACCCAGAATATTCGGTAATTGGTCGTGTAGCTCGTAAAATTTGGGCAAAAGCCATGAAAAATAAATACGGTGCAAACCCAAGAGCACAAATGCTAAAATATCATATTCAAACCTCTGGACGCTCTTTACACGCTCAAGAAATTGATTTTAACGATATCCGAACAACGCTTCAGGCATTGTATGCAATAAACGATAATTGTAACTCTTTGCACACCAATGCGTATGACGAAGCCATAACAACACCAACCGAAGAATCGGTACGTAGGGCCATGGCAATCCAGTTAATTATCAACAAAGAATTAGGTTTGTCTAAAAACGAAAACCCAATTCAAGGTGCTTTTATTATTGAAGAATTAACCGATTTAGTAGAAGAGGCTGTATTAAAAGAATTTGATAGAATAACAGAACGTGGCGGTGTTTTAGGCGCTATGGAAACTATGTATCAACGCTCAAAAATTCAAGAAGAAAGCTTGTATTACGAAACCTTAAAACACAACGGAGAGTTCCCAATTATTGGGGTAAATACGTTTTTAAGCTCAAAAGGTTCACCAACGGTTCAGCCTGCAGAAGTAATTAGAGCTACCGAAGAAGAAAAACAATTTCAAATCAAGACGAAAGAGTTATTGAATGCAGCAAACGAAGAAAAAGTACAAGAGCAATTGGCTATTTTACAAGCAGCAGCAGTTCAAAACGAAAATTTATTTGACAAGTTAATGGAAGCTACAAAGTTTTGTTCTTTAGGGCAAATTACCGAAGCTTTATTTAAAGTTGGCGGACAGTACAGAAGAAATATGTAAACGACAAAGTATGAAATTTGTCGATCAAATAAATCAGCAATTTGAAATAAAAGAAACTCCAAAACGTATTGTTTCGCTAGTGCCAAGTCAAACAGAATTGTTAGTTGATTTAGGTTTGGAAAGTTCTATTGTAGGCATTACAAAATTTTGCATTCATCCTAAAAACTTAAAAAACGAAAAAACAATTGTTGGTGGCACAAAAAATAGTAAGTTAGAAGTAATTAAAAACTTAAAACCCGATATTATACTTTGTAACAAGGAAGAAAACACAAAAGAAATTGTAACGCTTTGTAAAGAAATTGCACCAACTCATGTATCGGATATTTATACCATTGATGATACTATAGAATTAATAAAACAATACGGAGAACTATTTAATTGCAACGACAATGCTTTAAAAATTATTGATGAATTAAACTTAAAACTCACTGACTTTAAAGAGTTTATAAAAAACAAAAACTACAAAAACGTTGCTTATTTTATTTGGAAATCTCCGTGTATGGTTGCCGGAAACAACACTTTTATTAATCATTTATTAGAAGTAAATAAGTTTAACAACGTTTATAAAAACGAAACTCGTTACCCTATAATTGAAATAGAAGACTTGAATAAAAAAGAAAATTTAGACCTAGTTTTATTATCAAGTGAACCCTATCCTTTTAAAAATAAACACATTCTGGAATTACAAAAAACACTACCCAACACAAAAGCACTTTTAGTTGACGGTGAACTATTTAGTTGGTATGGGAGTAGGCTTTTAAAATCGTTTGATTATTTTAAAAAGCTATATTCTGAAATTAACAGTAACGCATAATCCTCAATTAGAGGCTGTAAATGTAGAAACCTTTTTGAGGTTAACCTAAAGTTAGCAATTACAAGTAAATTCTACTTTATCCGAATTCACTCGTAATTGCATTTATACCTTGTTTACTATCAAGTTTTATTCTTTTTTCAATGAACGTGCTTGTGTATGCTTAGTTGCGATGATTAAGCAATAAAGTTAATAAAAAAATCACAGATAGAAAATCCGAGAGGATTTTCGTAAGTAGATTATAACCAATTAATTATACACGGCATTAGGCAACGTTGTTATTTTCGTAATGTTTTATTCCATTCAATTCCGCTTCTTTGTTTTCTTTTTGATTTTCAATATCAAAATCATCTTGAATTCCGAGCCAAAATTTTGCTGAATTTCCAAAATATTTACTCAACCTCAAAGCGGTGTCTGCTGTTACTCTTCGATTTCCTTTTATTATTTCTGAAATTCTTGTTTGAGGTATTTTCAAATCTTTAGAAAGTTTGTATGCAGAAATTTCAAGAGGCTCAAGAAATTCGTGAAATAAAATTTCTCCTGGATGAATATTTGCTAATTTTCTCATAACTTTTTTATTTAATGATAATCAACTATTTCAACTTCGCTTGCGTTTCCGTTGTTCCAAATAAAGATGATTCTCCATTGTTTATTAATTCTAATACTATAATATTCTTTCAGATTTCCTGTTAACTTTTCAAGTCGGTTTGATGGCGGAATTCTTAAATCTGCGATATCTTGCGAGTTATTAAGCATTCTCATTTTTCTCCTACCTACGTTTTGGATTTCGTTCGGCAATTTATTTACTCGAATACCGTTCCAAATTTTTTCAGTTTCTTTCGTTCCAAAAGAAATTATCATATTCTTGCTTTACGTTACTAACGCCAAAGGTATGTGTTTTTTTTCGTTCCACCAAATATTGCCTAACGTGTTTTAAAACCAAATATTGAATAAATAGGACAAAAACTAATAATACTTGTTACAATAAATATTATAGATAAAACTAGCAGTACAATACCAACCGTTCCTGTTAAAATACCTGTAAAATAAAGCATCCCTATAATTGCAGCGATTACTATTCTAATAATTCTATCTGCACTCCCCATATTTTTTTTCATAATTAAATTTTTATAATTAACAATTCCATTTTTGAACTACGAATACAATTCCATAAACTAAACGAAAACATAGTATACATCGCTCCAATTAGTTTTTTGAATTTCTTATTCAGTATTTCAATGGCAAATTTAGTTCAGTTAAAACTCATATACAGTGACCTTAGTCACAGCTATAAAATTTTTATTCCGTTTGTATTTTGAATGACCTTCCCTTCATATTCAAGTTTTTTCATAACCCTACTAATCACTTCTCTTGCCGTCCCTAATTCATATGCAATTTGCCCATGCGTTAACTTTATTATTTCATTATTTGTTAATTCAGTCTTATTTTTTAAGTATTCATAAAGTCTTTTATCCATTTTATTTATCAAAACATGCTGAATTGTTTCTAAAAGTTCTGTGTACCTTAAGTCATACTGACTGTAAAATAATTGATTTAATTCAGAGTACTCTCTTAACCATTTCGGCAAGTTTTTAATTGGAATTAGAAGTATTTTTGAATCTTCTTCAGCTATTGCAAAAACTCTACTTGGTGTGTTTTTTAATGACGCAGAAAAAGACATAATACAACTTTGTTTTGGTTGAATATAATAGAGTAATAGTTCTTTTTCGTTAAATTTTGAGAATACTTTAACCAAGCCATTAATTACTATTGGTAGTACTTTAATGTATTGTTCGCTCCTTACAATTTCGGTACCTTTTGGGAAATCGTTAACTGTGGAATTACTTAATAGTTCATCTATTAATTGTGGACTTAAAAAAGAAAGTTGCTGTCTTACTGCCTCCATATTTTATTTCCTTATAACTAACCGATTATAGACTTAACAAAACTCCCAATTCCATCAACACCATTTTTATCTAAATTTTTGATAAAAGCAGAACCAATAATGACTCCGTTTGCATATTTACACGCTGTTATAAAGGTTTTTTTATCGGAGATACCAAAGCCAATTACCAAATTACTTTTTAAATTCATGGCTTGTATTCTTTCAAAATAGGCAATTTGCTCGGTAGAAATTTCGCCTTTTGCACCCGTTATAGAAGATGAGGCTACTACATAAATAAAGGCATCGGTTAGCGCATCTATCTTTCTAATTCGTTCTTCAGAAGTTTGAGGCGTTATTAAAAACACCAGTGAAAGTCCGTGTTTTTTAAATAACTTTTTATAATGGTTTTCGTATTCAAAGATGGGTAAATCTGGAATAATTAAAGTGTTTATTCCGCAATCTTGTACTTTTTTACAAAATTTTTCTTCTCCATATTTTAAGATTTGGTTTAAATATCCCATTAAAACCAACGGCGTTTTGTTTGTGGTTTTTATGCTTTGTAATTGCGTAAAAATGACATCTAAATTAATGCCGTTTTGCAAGGCTTTTTGGCTACTTTTTTGAATGGTTGCTCCATCTGCCAAAGGGTCTGAATACGGTAAACCCACTTCTATAAAATCTACGCCACTTTTTTCTAATTCGGTAATAATTTTTGTAGTATCATCCAACTTTGGAAAACCCGAAGTAAAGTAAATGGATAACACGTTTTTCTTTTCATTAAAAATACTTTCTAATGTTTTCATATTAAAACTGCTTTACTCGTTTTTATTTGTTGTTCAATAGCATCCCACAAATTAATTCTTACCTGTAAAGACTTTTTAGCTGTTTGTAAAACTTCCGTCCACTTTACTTCGCTATTTTCACATAATTCTTCAATCATTTGTAAAGCTAGTGGCCCGTGTTCATCACCATCTAATTCAATATGCCTTTTCAAATAATAAACAAAGCTATCGTAGTTTTTGTTATTTTTAATGGATGCTTCATCAACAATTTTTAGAAACATATCCGGAATTAAATCTTCCCTACCAAATGTAAAAGCCGATGCTATTTTATGAGTTTCATTTGTTTGAATAACAGAAAACGTATGCAATAAAAACTGTTTTACAGCAGTGTTTATTTGTAATGTTTCAATAGCTTTTTCTATTGCCATACCTTTAGTCAATTGATTTACAAAAAAGCTTATCTTACTTGTATCTGCCTTCATTTCTTGCATGGCATCTAAATACATTTCATAATGGCTTTTAATGGTTCCGTTTTTATCAAAATCACTTTCTTCAGCCAAGGTAATTTCGTTAATAAACCTTACCAGCTTTGTGTTTTCTTTTGGAATCCACGGAACAGAAACCGATGTTAAATTAATTTGCAATGCCTTTAAAAGCGACATAAAATCCCAAACAGCATACACATGGTTTTCCATAAAAATTTTTATATCGGAAACCGAATTTAGCTCTTTATATAACGAATGGTTTTTTAATTTTTCCCTAAACGGCTGTAACTCTTGCTCAATAAATTGTATATTAGTATGCATTTATTTCTCTAAATTTTCAATATAAGTTTGTAAATCTTTATCACCTCTACCTGATAAATTCACTACCACAACTTCGTTTTTTTTAAATTTTAATTTTGGCAAAACAGCTAAGGCGTGTGCACTTTCTAAAGCTGGAATAATGCCTTCTAACTTTGTTAATTGATACGCTGCCGTTAAAGCTTCCTTATCAGTCGCATGCATAAATTTTGCGCGTTTGGTTTCATGTAAATAGGCGTGTAATGGACCTACACCTGGGTAATCTAACCCTGCAGAAATAGAATACGGCTCGGTAATTTGTCCGTACGCATCTTGCATTAAAATGGTTTTGCTTCCGTGGATAATTCCTACATCGCCTAATTGTGATGTTGCCGCACTTTCACCTGAATTTACTCCTAAACCAGCGGCTTCCACGGCAATTAAAGCTACTTTTTCATCTTCTAAATAATGATAAAAAGCCCCCGCAGCATTACTACCACCGCCAACACAAGCAATTATTGTATTTGGATTTTCATTGCCTGTTTGTGCTTTTAACTGAATTTTCATTTCTTCGGAAATTACAGCTTGAAGCCTTGCTACCATATCTGGGTACGGATGTGGTCCTACCACCGAACCAATCAAATAATAGGTTTCCGGGTTTTGAATCCAATAACGTATGGCTTCGTTTGTAGCATCTTTTAAGGTTTTGCTTCCGCTTTTGGCAGCCACTACTTTTGCTCCTAACATCTTCATACGAGCCACATTAGGTGCTTGACGTTTCATATCGGTTTCCCCCATAAAAACAGTGCATTCTAAATCCATTAAGGCACAAACCGTTGCCGTTGCTACACCGTGTTGCCCAGCTCCTGTTTCGGCAATAATTTTAGTTTTTCCTAAATGTTTTGCCACCAAAATTTGCCCAATAGTATTGTTTACTTTGTGTGCTCCTGTGTGATTTAAGTCTTCTCGTTTTAAATAAATTGTGACATTGTATTCTTTAGACAACCGTTTGGCTAAATATAACGGACTTGGGCGTCCCACATAATGTTGCAACAAATCTTTATACTCATCTTGAAACGTTTTTGATTGAAGAATTTTCAAATAATTATCCTCCAATTCTTTTACATTTGGATATAACAATTCAGGAATAAACGCTCCACCAAACTTACCGTAATATCCGTTTTCTGTAGGTTGAAATTTTAATTTCATATTTTATAATATTCTGTCATTGCAAAGAACGAAGCAATCCCTTAATTAACAAGCAGATTACTTCACTACGTTCGTAATGACGTTCTTTTTAAACTTCTCTAATTCCTCTATTTTCTTAACGCCTAATTCACTTTCAAACCTACTATTTACATCTACAGCATAAATTGGCAAACTAGAATTGCCTATTTTTTTTACCTCATCAACATCTTCTAAACCAATACCCCCGCTCAAAAAAAATAGTTTTTTATAAGGGTATTTCTCCAAAACAGTCCAATTAAATTTTATACCATTTCCACCTCGTTCTTTGCCTTTTGTGTCGAATAAAAAATAATCAACAACCTCTAAATACGGTTCTAAAATCCTAAAATCAAACTCGTTTTTTATACCAAATACTTTTATAATTTCAACAGTTGGCAAATGTTCTTTTACCTGATGAATATACGCTACATTTTCATCACCATGTAATTGAATAACATCCAATTTGTATTCTTCAACTAAAGAAACCAATATTTCAATATATTCATTTACAAAAACGCCTACTTTTTTTATTGATTTTGGTAACTGCGGAATAATTCCTTCAAAATTTCGTTCCGATTTTTCATAAAAGATAAACCCTAAATAATCGGGTTCTAACACTGCTATTTGTTGAATATTATCAACATATTTCATTCCGCAAACTTTCAGTTTCATTTTCTATTTATTGTTGAATTGTTTAAGTGTTCAATTGTGTAACTGTTGAATTGTTTAAGTGTGCTTGCTCAAACTCTAAGTTTACTGATATTCAACAATTACACGTTTACACATTTAAACGTTTACACTTTTTTATCGTATTTGACTAATAAATTCAAAACACGCTTCGCCTGGGTTTTCTGTTTTCATAAAATTTTCGCCAATTAAAAACCCTTGAAAACCGTATTCTTTTAGTCCTGTAATAATTCTTGGGTCTGAAATTCCGCTTTCAGAAACTTTAATACAACTATCAGGAATTTGCTTAGATAATTGTATAGAATGCTCTAAATCTACTTCAAAAGTCTTTAGATTTCGGTTGTTAATGCCAATAATTTTATCATCTAAATCATTAATTTTATCTAAATCTTCCTGTGTATGAGCTTCATATAAAACTTCTAAACCTAAATCTTCCGCTAAATTTCCGTAGTTTTTTAATTCTTTAGCTGTTAAACAAGCGGCGATTAATAAAATAACATCGGCACCAATGGCTTTTGCTTCAACAATTTGAAATCCATCCACAATAAAATCTTTTCGTAAAATTGGTTTTTGCTGATTGATAACTCTTGCCTCCATCAAATCTGCCATTGTTCCTCCAAAAAACGAAGTATCCGTTAAAATGGATTGTGCCGCAACATTGGCATCTAAATACCCGTTGGTTACTTCTGCAATAGTTGCTTTTTCGTTGATAACTCCTTTGGATGGAGATTGACGCTTAAACTCGGCAATTATTCCTGTAGAACCGACCTCTAATAACGATTTTTTTAATGAAAAAACCTTTCTGCCAAAATTTGGACTTGCTACTAACTTTTTTACAGGAACTTCTGCTTTTATTTTAGCTATTTCCTTTTTTTTAAATGCGATTATTTTATCTAGTATTGTCATATGAAAACTATCAATTCTAAATTTAGAATTACGAATTTGAATTTCGAACGGTTTTTTGAATACTTCCTATAATTTTTAAAATTTCTTCAACATCTTTTAATAATGATTCTGATTCTTTTTCACATAAAAAGTCAGTGTCTTTTAACAAACGAATCCAATAATGAGATTCTCGAGCTTCTTTATACGCTATTGTCAGTTTTGCAAAAAAGTCTTTTCTGCTTTGTCCTCCAATGGCTTCTTCTACATTTGCTCCAATTGAAGTTCCTGAACGCAACAACTGTTTACTTAGTACGAACTCTTTTTTATCTTGTGATAAATATTTGTATAATTTAACAACTCGAACTGCAAAATTATAGCTTTTAACTTGAATTATACTATCCTTTTTCATCACTCGTAATTACTAATTCGTAATTGCTAATTATATAATTTTATAAATTTACTAATTTTTCTAAAGATTGTTTTGCCTTTAAACCAAATAAAGATTGTTTTGCCTCTTCAAAAGCAACATCAAAACTTTTAGTTTCATCAACAATTTTTAGTGCGAATGCTGCATTAGTTAGCACTACATTATTTTGAGCTGCTGTACCCTTTCCTTCTAAAATTGTTTTAAATATTTTGGCTGCATCGGCAACAGAATTTCCTCCAAAAATTGCTGATTGTTCAATTCTTTTCAAGCCTAAATCCTCAGGAGTTATCAATTGTTCTCCGTTTTTTGTAAATAGTTTAAATCCGCTTGTTAACGAAATTTCATCATATCCGTCTAAAGCATGAACAATTCCATAATGTATGTTTTTCTCTTCTTGTAAAATATAATTGTATAAACGGGCGACTTCTAAATTAAAGGTTCCTAAAAAATGATTTTTTGGCGAACTCGGATTTACCAACGGCCCCAACATATTAAAAAATGTTTTTACCGCCAACGCTTTTCTTGTAGCCCCAACCGCTTGCATTGCTGGATGAAATTTAGGCGCATGTAAAAAACAAATATTGGCTTTTTCTAATTGATGTTTTAAGGTTGCTTCGTCATTTGTAAAACGATATCCGAAGCTCTCTAACATATCCGAAGAACCTGATTGCGAAGACACCGAATAATTGCCGTGCTTTGCTACTTTTTGCCCAGTTCCTGCAACAATAAAAGAAGTAAGCGTTGAAATATTAAAGGTATCTTTTCCATCGCCACCTGTACCTACAATATCAATAGTATTAAAATCCGTAAAATCTACTTTTATAGCCAATTCTTTTAAGGCATTTCTAAATCCAGAAAGTTCATCAACCGTTATTGGACGCATCATAAAAACAGTCATAAAAGACGCTAAATGGGCATCGTTATATTTTTCTGAAGCAATATCGATTAAAACTTGTTTTGCTTCGGATTTCGATAATTTTTTGTGTTGATATAAGTGATTTAAAATTTCTTTCATTCTTGATAATCGTTTTAAAAGTAAGTGTTTTAGTTACTTTTTTACGCTGTTGATAAAATTTCTAACCAATTGCTCGCCTACTTCTGTTAAAATAGATTCTGGATGAAACTGAACTGCCGAAATTTGATATTCTTTATGTTCAATTGCCTGAATGCCGCCGTCTTCATCTACCGCAGTAATTTCTAATTGAGGTGGAAAATTCTTAGGAGAAGCCGACCAAGAATGATACCGTGCTGCTAAAAATTTCTCAGGAACATCTTTAAAAATAGTTGCAGACGGTTTTGTAACTTTCATTTCTGTGGCAACTCCATGAAAAACATCATCTAAATTGATGAGTTTTCCTCCAAAAACTTCTGTAATAGCTTGCAATCCTAAGCAAACACCAAATATTGGTTTTTTACCTGCATAGGTTTTAATTACCTTTTTTAAAATGCCCGCTTCATCAGGAATTCCGGGTCCTGGAGAAAGCATAATTACATCATAATTATCAACTTCTTCAATACTAATTTCATCATTTCTAAAAACCGCTGGCAAATTTCCAGTGATTTTTTCTACCATGTGCACTAAATTGTAGGTAAACGAATCGTAATTGTCTAATAGTAGTATTTTCATTTTAAAAGCTTTTGGCTTTTAGCAATTAGCAAAAAGCTAACAACTAAAAGCAGTTTTTTATATCTTTTCTGCTAAAATCAACGCTTTTTTTAACGCTGCTAACTTATTATTTACTTCTTGTAACTCTTTTTCTTCATCGGAATGGATAACAATTCCAGCACCTGCTTGGTAATACAATACATTATTTTTACTCACAAACGAACGAATGGCAATTGCCAAATTTACAGAACCATCCAAACCGATAATTCCCAACGCACCGCCATAAAATCCGCGAGATTGATTTTCGTAGGTGTCAATTAATTGCATCGCTTTGTATTTTGGTGCACCACTTAGTGTTCCGGCAGGAAAAGTATCGCCTACAATTGCTATAGGATTTCCTTTAATTTTTCCTTGTACTGTTGATACTAAGTGAATTACATGACTAAAATATTGTACTTCTTTAAAAACTTCAACCGTTACGTTATTGGCGTGTTTGCTCAAGTCGTTTCGTGCTAAATCTACCAACATTACGTGCTCGGCAGTTTCTTTTTTATCTGCCGACAACTTTTTGCCAAGTTTAATATCTTCTACCATATCGCCCGTTCTTTTAAACGTACCCGCAATGGGATTTATAGTTGCTTTTCCTTCAGAAATTTTTATTTGTGCTTCAGGCGAAGAACCCATCAATTTAAACGAACCATAATCAAAATAAAACAGATATGGAGACGGATTTATAGAACGCAACGCTCTGTACACATTAAACTCATCGCCTTTAAACTGTTGCTGAAATTGGCGTGATAAAACTAATTGAAAAACATCGCCTCGCTTACAATGTTGTTTTGCTTTTAGCACATTTTCTTTAAATTCTTCATTCGTGCAATTTGACGTTTCATTTCCTGAAACTTCAAACTTCTGCGTATTAAACGTTTGTGCGTTTATAATGGTTTCTATTTCTGAAATTCTGGAATTGGCATTTTCTTCGATATTTTCTATCAATATCATTTCATCATTAAAATGATTGATGGCAATGATAAATCGATAAAAACTGTATTGCATTTCTGGAATTGCAGAAGGTGCTTTTTTGTTTGTAAATTGAATGTTTTCGAAATATTGAACAGCATCATAGGTTGTGTAGCCATATAATCCGTTAAAATGTTTTAATTCTGAAGAGCATTCTAAATGGATATTTTTGCTGTATTTTTCAAAAATTGCATTAAAATTTCTATCAATTTTTTGATTTTCTAACGCAACTCCTTTGTAACAAAAACTCAAATGATGATTTTCTGCCTTTATTGTTATGATTGGTTCTATTGCAATAAAAGAAAAACTTTCTTCTTTACTATGATAATCAGAACTTTCTAGTAATAATGTATTTGGAAATTTGTCTCTAAAACGCAAATACAACCCAACAGGTGTAATTGTGTCTGCAATTTTAGATTTGCTTATAGTTTTAAAATTAATTTGTTTCATTGTTAATTTGTTGTCATAAAAAAAGGCTTATCTTGTGAGATAAGCCTTTTTTAAATATTATATACATGTATAGGATACTACTCACTTATTTGTTTAAGAGAGTTCCACCACCAAAATATGTTTTGTTTTCTATTCATTTATATTACAAATGTAAGACAGATTTTTGTTTTTACAAATTTTTACACCAAATTTTACGCAACAATATTTATTTATGAAAAAACCTAAAATGTATCTACAAAATTTAAAATGTAAATATTATTTTTGCATATGCAAGAACATGTACTTATTTTAGATTTTGGCTCGCAATATACTCAGTTAATCGCTCGCCGTGTAAGGGAATTAAACATTTATTGTGAAATTCATCCATATAATAATCCTCCAAAAGATATAACAAATTTTAAGGCTGTAATTTTATCAGGAAGTCCGAACTCTGTTCGAGGCGAAAATGTTTTACACCCAAATTTATCTGAAATAAGAGGCAAAAAACCTTTATTGGCAGTTTGCTACGGAGCACAATATTTAGCACACTTTTCTGGTGGAAAAGTAGCACAATCGAACACTCGAGAATATGGAAGGGCGAATTTATCGTTCATAAAAAATAACGAACCATTTTTTAAAAATATTTCTGAAGGAAGCCAAGTTTGGATGAGCCATTCAGATACCATAAAAGAATTACCAACCAACGGAGTTTTATTAGCCAGCACAAACGATGTAGAAAATGCAGCGTATAAAATTGAAGGAGAAAATAGTTATGCCATTCAGTTTCACCCAGAAGTATATCATTCTACTGACGGAAAACAACTGCTTCAAAACTTTTTAGTTGAAATTGCTGGTGTTGCACAAAATTGGACGCCAAATTCATTTGCCGAAAAAACCATTGCCAATTTACAAACCCAAATAGGTGATGACAACGTTGTATTAGGTTTATCAGGCGGTGTAGATTCTACCGTTGCTGCCGTTTTATTGCACAAAGCTATTGGCAAAAACTTACACTGTATTTTTGTAAACAACGGCTTGCTTCGTAAAAACGAATTTACTGATGTGTTAAAACAATACGAAGGAATGGGACTAAATGCTAAAGGCGTAGATGCTTCCGAGCAATTTTTATCTGCCTTAGCAGGTTTAACAGACCCCGAGCAGAAAAGAAAAGCCATTGGTAGAGTTTTTATTGAAGTTTTTGACAACGAAGCCAACCAAATTAAAAATGCAAAATGGCTTGCACAAGGCACAATTTATCCAGATGTAATTGAATCGGTTTCAGTAAACGGAGGTCCTTCGGCAACCATTAAAAGCCATCATAACGTGGGTGGTTTGCCCGATTTTATGAAACTGAAAGTAGTAGAACCTTTACGAATGATTTTTAAAGACGAAGTAAGACGAGTGGGTGCTTCTTTAGGAATTGATAAAGAGTTGTTAGGGCGCCACCCTTTTCCTGGCCCTGGATTGGCTATTCGTATTTTAGGTGATATAACTTCTGAAAAAGTTCGTATTTTGCAAGAAGTAGATGCTGTTTTTATAAACGGATTAAAAGAACACGGTTTGTACGACAAGGTTTGGCAAGCAGGTGCTATTTTATTACCTATAAACTCGGTGGGTGTTATGGGAGACGAACGAACGTATGAAAAAGTTGTAGCTTTACGTGCCGTAGAAAGCACCGATGGAATGACTGCCGATTGGGTAAATTTACCTTATGAATTCTTACAAAAAATATCTAACAAAATTATAAATCAAGTGAAAGGAGTAAACAGAGTAGTTTACGATATTAGCTCTAAGCCACCTGCTACAATAGAATGGGAATAGTTCCGTTTTACAATAAAAATTGGCTTTATTAAAAAAATGAAAATGAAAAAAATTAAGTTCTTAATCTTTGCCTTTGTACTTACCTTTACGGTTTCTTGCAGTCAACAAAAAGGATATATTTCTTACACCGTTAAAAAAGGGGAAACTATCCAAGACATTGCGGAAAAGTTTAATATAAAAACAAAAGACTTATTACGCTTAAACCCCGATGTTGACAAAAACCCTAGTGAAAGCACAATAATTGTTATTCCTAATAACAAAAAAGAAAAAAAAACAGAGGAAAAAGTTATTACTGAAAAATCAGAAAACAACAATAACGACACCATTAACAATGAATTAAAAAAATTATTTGTAATTCATAAAGTAGCACCTAAAGAAACTGTTTATGGTTTAACCAAACAATACAATGTTAGTAAAGAAGATTTATTTAGTTTAAACCCATCTTTAGAGTTAGAAGGATTAAAAGCGGGACAAATTATAAAAATTAAACCTATTGAAAATGAAGAAGATGAAAATTGGGACACTAACAAAAATGTAATATATAAAGATGTTTTTAAAACTAAAAACACTTTAAATTTAGCGGTTTTACTACCTTTTAATGCCAAAAAATATAGCGAAAATTCTGCAAAAGATATTTTTAGAAGGAATAAATTAGTAAATATGGCTACCGATTTTTATATGGGTGTAGAAATTGCTGTTGATTCTATAAGAAATCAAGGGGTTGAAGTAAACCTACAAGTGTTTGATACCGAAGACAGAAATTCAAAAATTGAAGAACTAGTTTTAAACGACCAACTAAATAATGCTGATGCCGTTATTGGCCCTTTTTATTCTGACGAGGCTATGAACTTGGCTAATAAAATTAGTGCACCTGTTATTTTTCCTCACTTTTCAAAAGATCAAGAATCGTTTCCTTCATCTAAATTAATTAAAGTAGCTCCTGATAAAAACAGTTATAAAAACACATTATTATCTTATTTAAAAGAAAAGCGTACTAATGAAAATATTATTATAGTTGATGACGAAAAAACAACTTCCAGCACTGTCATAAATCAAATGATTTCTTCTCTAAAAGAACACGATTCAACGAATGTTAAAATATTAAAATCAGAAAAAGGATATATAGGAAAACAGCGTTTTGCAGCTAGTTTAAATCCAGAAGTAAATAATTGGATTTTATTAATTTCAGATAATTCTACTATTATTTCGGATGCCTTAAATAGTTTAATTTCTTTATCTGACAAAATAAACATTCAAGTTTTTACATTAGAAAAAACCAGTTCTTTTGAGCAAATTGACAATAACAAATTAGCGAAAGTTAATTTTACTTTTACTACGAACGAATTTTTAGATAAATCTAAAAATGCAACAAACCATTTTACCGCTAACTATAAAAGTAAAAATAATACAACACCCTCTAGCTACGCCTTAAAAGGATTTGATGTTACTTACGATGTATTGGCTCGTTTGGCTTCTGGAAACAAACTCACTAAAACCTTTAAAAAAGGAACATCGAAACGCTTAGCTAATAAATTCAGTTACGACAAATCACTATCTAACAACGGAGTTTTTATCGTAAAATACAATGCCGATTTAAGTTTAACGGAGTTGAAGTAACAACAGAAAAGAATAAATTAGTATTTGTGCTTATAAAATTATTCTTTAATTCTGTCCCCACTTCCCTTTCCTCCTACAGTAGCAAAAATGTAATAAAAGTACTTTTTTAAGGTTAAACTTTGATACATTTCGGCGTCCAACTCTGCTAGTTTTTTAGGGGTAGACATATCTACTTCGGTTATTTGCGCTAAACCTGTAATACCAGGTAAGTAATTATAAACCCCTTTCTCATCTCGCTGCGCAATTAATTCTTCTTGGTTAAAAAGGTTTGGTCTTGCCCCAACTAGGCTCATATCTCCCATCAATACATTAAATAATTGAGGTAGTTCATCCAATTTTGTTTTCCTTAAAAAAGCACCTAGCTTCGTCACAGAGTCCTTATTAGCCATATGCGTAGCTACAGATGCTGTATTTACATTCATTGTTCTGAATTTATACAGCGTAAAAGGCTTTTTGTTTTTACCTACACGCTGTTGTTTAAATACCGGTGACCCAGTGTCAAACAAGCCAATGATGTATAACACCAACATTACTGGTAGTAAAAACAAAATTCCGAAGAATGAAAACAAGAAATCAAATAGTCTGATCATAATTATTTTTTAAAACTCTGAATAGTTTTTATCAACCCTTCTTCAGCCGACAAAGGTAATTTATTTATTCCTAAAGCTGTTTTTATTTTTTGATTGGATACCACATAACTTTCGGTAAGTTTTTTTAACCGTTCCGAATTTAGAGGTAATTTTATTTTGTCTCCTATTTTAGCTACCTCTTGTATAAAATTGCTAGAGATATTCCACAATTTAATTTTCTTACTAGATGCTTTCCCGATAATTTTAATGAGTTGATTGGTTGAAATAGACTCATCATCTGCAAAATTATAAATCCCAGATTTCACCTGATTGTTACGTAACATCTCTAAAATAAGAAACGAAAGATTATCAATACTTAAAAAAGAGCGCTGATTTTCAAAAGCTGCCAATGGCCATGGAATGCCTTTATCTACAATTTTATATAATAGATTGAGGTTTCCTTTATTTCTTGGACCATGAATCATACATGGACGGATAATAAACAAACGCTTACCAACAGGTAGTTCTTGATTTATAAGATATGTCTCTGCTTCCAATTTCGATTGACCATAAAGCGTCACTGCTCTAGCTATCAACTCTTCATACAATACGCCTTCAACAGTATCCGCCACCGCTTTTACCGAACTGAAAAAGAAAAAATCTTTTATCCCTGACTTTAAAAATGTATTAAACAATTCTATAGTTAAATCTCTATTGACTTTAAAATATTCTTTCGCAGATGATGTATTTGAAGTATCATGAGCTTTGCCTGCAAGGTGGATTATCACTGATGCATTATTATCTAAATGATTTTTCCAATCAGTTTTTCGCAATGATAAATCCTGTGTGGTAATTTTATGCTGGTTAAGATATGCAGTTAAGTTTTGCCCTACAAAGCCAGATGAACCTGTAATTAGAATTTTCATTTAAATTGCTCTAATGTTATTTTGTTAACTTTATTTCTATACGAATCAAAAAACCAACCCCACTTATTAAAATAGTGTACTGCCGATTGTAAGAAAATTTTAAATAACTTTTTACTTTTGTTAGCTCCTGATTCATAGCCATGATAAACAGATACTTTAGGAAAGTAAATTGTTTTATATTTTTGATTCATTCTTCTTGATAAGTCCCAATCTTCAAAATACATAAAAAAACTGTCATCGTATGCTCCCAATTCTTTTATTGCGTCCAGATTAAGCAATGTAAAACAACCAGACAATATCGGAGCTTCATAAATTTGATTCTTTGGAACATTGCGCAGTTCATATTTGTTAATAAAAGACCTGTAAAGAAAATTTGGTTTCTTAAGTTTTCTTAATACTATACTAAAAGGTGATGGTAATAACTTGGGAAGATTCTGGACACTTCCGTCTTCGTTTAAAATTTGAGGCATCATCATACCAATTTCATTATTTTCTTCCATGAATTTGACCATAGGAGTTACAACATCTTCTGAAAAAAATATATCGGGATTAACTATAAAATGGTATTTTGCACCTTCATCAATAGCTTTTTGAATAGCGATGTTATGCGCAGCACCAAAACCTGGGTTGGATGGATTGTGAATGTAAACTACATTAGATTTATCCTCAAAATAGGATCTTAAACTATTTGTTGCAGAATTATCCACAATATAAATCTGTTTTTCACTCTTTATCTCTTTGAAAGAACCAAATAACAAATCTAAATCCTTTTTAGATGTATTATATGTAACTACGGAAAGATTAATCATAAATAATTATTAATTTAAAACTTAACAGCGAACCCACTCCTTTTCATCAAAGTCAAATGTTTTTATGACCTTTGCTGGAGACCCCACAGCAATCCCCACAGCAATGGAATATGGTGGTATACTTTTTGTCACCGTACTCATTGCGCCAACAATCGATCCTTCGCCGATAGAGTTACTCCTTGTAAAACACAAACAAACTCTCCTATCCAAACATTCTTTTCAATTTTAACAGCATCGGTATAAGTCCTTCTAGAATTTGGAGTTGACAATGGTGAGTCTTGAACTTGATTTCCACTATATTTTCCATGATTATGGTCAGTAATAAATACTTTACTTACTATTTTAAGTACATCATCTCCTATTTCGACCGACTCAACTGCTGCAATATGTACATTATCATTAATTTGAACATTTTTACCGATTCTTAATTGAACTTTATTAGAATTATTAAAATTAAATGCGTCTAAACGACAATTAAATCCTGTAGTAAAACCTTCACTTATTTCTATATATTTCCTACCTCGAACTCGAAAGGGGAATCTTATCATTCGCGAATTCTTAAACAAAAGGTAACCTTGAACTTTAAAGATAAATAGCTGTAGGATTTGAATTATGGAATAACTTTTTAATGATGTCACCTATCTAAATTTAACTATTAATAATCTTCTAAAATATTTAAGTATAGAATAGCTTACTGTAACTGAATATAAAACTGTATTAATCCAACCTTTTTTATAAACAAATCTTAAGTTTTTCAACTCTCCTTTTTCCATCTCTTTCAAATTAGCACTCAAACCACTTTCTCCAAAACCTGATTTTCCATCACCAAAGTTAATAAGACTTATATTTAAAAAATAACAATTAAATAGCTTCGCAATTCTCATAAAATAATTACCATCTTCAGCGTATCTTTGAGTTTCATCAAAAAAACCAATCTTATTTAATACCTTTTTTTTAAAAAGAATTGTAGAAGGTTGAAAATAATTTTTAAATAGCAAACTCTTAAATTCTATTTTAACCAATTCTCCAATTGACCTATTCTTTAGATCAAAACCATGAAATGAAGTACCTAAGAAATCTACTTTTGAGTTATTTTTAAATATCTGTAATTGTATTTCTAGCTTTTCCTTAAACCAAGCATCATCCGAATCTAAAAGCGCTATAAAATCTCCTGTCGATGCTTTTAAACCAGTATTTCGTGCTTTAGAAACCCCTCCATTTTGTTGGTTAATTAGTTTTATTGTACTATAAGGATGTTCGTGAATAAAATTTTCTACAATTTGTTGAGAGTTATCTTTAGACCCATCATTAACTACAATAATTTCAATAGAACCATTATGTGTTTGATTTAAAACAGAGTGCAATGCTCGCTCTATTGTTTTTTCAGAATTGTACATTGGTATAACTACAGAAACCTTATTTAATTCAATATTTTCTCCCATATTATATTTTTCGCATCATGTTTTCAAGTTCTCTAATTTTTAATTCAAGTTGGTAAGTTGATAAAGCATAATCAACTAATAATTCTGCTTCAAAAGGTTTTAAATAACCTTGAACTAATTTTTGACAAAAATCATTTATATCAGAAATAGAATTTGAAAGATATCCATATTTTCCATTTTTTAGTATATCAATTCCACCATAAGTGGGTGTTGAAACAATTGTTCTCCCCAAAACAAGACTTTCTAACAAAACTGTTGGAAATGCTTCTGATATAGATGATAAAACTACTATCTTAGCATTCTTAACATACGGAAATGGATTAGACTTTACACCTAATATTTCAACCTTATTTTGTAAACCTTGTTGCTTTATATAATCAATAATCATATCTGATTCCGGACCACCTCCTATCAATAATAACTTTACATCGGGAAATTTTTGATTAAATAAATTAAAAGAATCTATTAGGAACGGAATATTTTTAACTTTATCAAAGCGACCAACAAATAAAATATATTCATTTGGTAAAGTCTCAATCACTTCTTTCGATTGTTTTTGAATTTGATTTATATCAATAGGATTAGTTATAGTAACTACCTTATTTGGTTTAATATTAAAATCGTCTAAAAGCATTGACCTGATTCCGTTAGAAACAGCTATAACTTTAAAACAATGAGGATATACATATTTAGGTACAAATGTTTTCTTAAAACTCATATCTAAATAATTCTCATAGTAATTATGGTGTGAAGTAATAATTTTCGTTGTAATGCCACTTAAAAATTTTGCAATATAAACCATAAGAGTTGCTTCATTTGCACAAAGAATAACACCAGGTTTGTTCTTTTTAAAAAAAATTATCAAAGAAAATAATGCCTGTCGTAATCTTTTTATACCTAAATTTTCAAAAGCAAGATTTTCAGTAGTTTTTAATTTAAAGTCACCTTGATCTGACAATGTAAGGTATGTAACATTATACCCTTTATCTGCGAATCCTTTAGCATACGTTAACAATATACGCTCAATTCCACCAATATTTAGAGAAGGTGTAAATACGATTATCTTTTCCATGCGAAATGTAAAAATCTATTGATATAAGCAAATAGTAATGCCCAAACTATGAAACGAAGCGGGTGGAAATAACCAGCCCTAACCATAAACACAGTATTACCCAAAATACCACATAAAATAATTATTGAATAATAATTCAAATGATAACTTTTACCTGACCACTTATTTGCAAAATATCCCAAAATGTACATAAAAATAAGAACACCTATCAATCCAAACGCAATATAAATATCTGCTATTATTGTTGTTCCAAGACCAATTTGAAACTCTTCTGGAGTTCCGGCATTTAAAAAAGTATAATCTGTTAGTAATGTTGCTGAGCCAGGAGCCAATTGAGGAAAAGATTCTTGTATAAAAGAGGGTAAAAAGGGCACTACACCAGAAACATCAATAACCATTGAACTACCATAAGTAAAATCTTTCATATCAACATACTCTAATGCAGCATAGGTATTTCTCGTAGGTATTGTTAGATCTAAAATTAACATGATAGGATTGGTTAATTCAAATGTACCTTCACCAGTACGTAATTGTTGAAAAAACCACATAAAAGGAATTCCGACAAAGGCAAAAACTAAGAACTTTTTAAAACTAATATTTTTAAAAAACAATGCGTATAAACATATAATAGGCAATAAAATTTGGCTCGCTGCTGTTCTATTTCCTATAATCAATAGCGTAGCTATTAAAAAAAACATAGCACTAAAAGCAAACTTGCTTATTCTATAGTTAGCATTAATTTTTTTATTATAAAACTCAGTACCGATCAATGCCATAGCGATAGTTACTAATAACAATAAGATATATTTTACTATAGTTCCTCCTTCACCTTTAACAACATCATTATTATATTCAGACCTATAATAATTAATACCACCAAAAGCAATAAAAGCAATTACAAGAACAAAAACAAACGTTATTAAAAAATTAGTTTTAATTATGTAAGGTTTCT
This sequence comes from Morinoia aosen, assembly GCA_030386875.1. Lineage (NCBI taxonomy): Eukaryota > Metazoa > Arthropoda > Malacostraca > Amphipoda > Talitridae > Morinoia > Morinoia aosen. The sequence continues at coordinate 58,577,411 of JASJYW010000027.1, forward strand.
GTTTTGTTTTTTTTACAGGAACTGATACCAAATTACCTATCATATAAGACAATAACCCTATTAAAAACAATAAATTTCCCTTATTAATATACTCTTCATCAACAGGAAATCCAAGAAAAATAGCTCGGAAAACTTCGTAATTGCTATAATAGAAAAATGTTGTAGAAAACCCTACTAAACAATAAACCAGAATAAAAATTGTATCAAAATCAAGATAGTTTACTTTCTTTTTTGCTTTAAAATAAATATAATTAGATAAAAGCATCACTCCAAAACAAGTATAAAAAAGAATCATTGATACTTTTTCCCTCATTTGAATTGTAAAATAAACACCTAACGTTAGTAATAATATCATTACTAATATTATTTTAGGCATATTAATGCTATTTTTATTTATCCTTGATAATTGCACTATATTATTCTATAAGATATTATAATTTTATAAAAAATATTTAACCCTTGTTTTTACTACCTTATTTTTAATATTAAATAATATTTTATAAATATTTCTGTATATTAAGAACAAGCTAATATAATTTCTTTTTAATAACGGATAACTAATTTTATCTCTACTTAATAAAAACTTTATATCTTTTAAATTATTTGCTTCAGGAAATAATGCATTTAATTCTAAAATATATTGTTTATCTGCAAAAAACAATATATCCATTTTTTTTTCTTAATTTTCCCTGAAGTAATGCTTCTTCATATAAATAACCATCTGGTTTATCTCTAAAAAAAACTTTTAAATCATTCAAAATAAAAATAATACTATCAATATTCTTTTTGGATAATCTTTGTGTAGTATATGAATTAGGGTTTGTTTGTGAATAATAATATAAAGCTTCATCAACCTTAGATATTGTGTTCGTATAATAGGCAAATTTTGAAACAATCATATAGTCTTCACCGAAATTGACATCTTTAAATGCTCTAATATTATTCTTAACAAAAATTTCCCTTTTCAATAATTTATTAGGTAATCCTATCATCGTTTTAGTAGAAAGAAGAAGTTGTACAAAACCAATTTTACTACTACCAATTTTATGAATTGATTTTTCTAGAACATTATTTCCCAAATCATTCATTATATCGCAAACTACAATCTCAGCATCATCTTGCACCGCCTTATTATACAATAATTCAACAGCATTTCTTTCTAAATAATCATCGCTATCAACAAATAATATATAATCACCCGTTGCGTTCTCAATTAAAGTATTACGCGCTATAGCTACACCAAAATTTACTTCATGATTAATAACGATCGTCTGATTTATTTTATGCGGATACTTTTCAAGTGTATTTTTTAAAATACCAATAGAATTATCTAGAGTACAATCGTTAACAAAAATGTATTCAATGTCTTGAAAGGTTTGTTCAAATAAAGAAACTGCGCAACGCTCAATAAACTTTTCAACCGCATATACAGGTACTAATATTGAAACTTTAGGATTTGTATTCATAGCATTTGGTTTTTTTTGGTTACAAATTTACAATAAACAATTTCTGTTAATCCTGATAAAGCCATGGCTAAACCAAAAACAAGTATGTTTTTATAAAGTATTAGTCCAATAGTTGTATATATCACAAAACTGCCTAAAGCAATCAATTGATTTTTAGTTACAAAAAAATACTTACTAGCTGGAATAAACACAAAACTAATATAAGCACCAACTACTAACCAAGTCATTACAGTAACACTTAACAATATTGCTAAAGGATAGGCTAGCAACATATCTGCTCCCCCCATAAATAGAACAATCCATTTCCCAAATAACGCAATAAAAATAATGACACTTAAAGATATAAATGTTTCTATATTAATTAGCTTTTTAATTTTAGCTTTATCAATAGAGTTTATCAATTTCGGGAAAATCGCTCCATTAATACTCATAAAAATGGTACGAGGTACAATTATTATTTTACTTGCTAAGTCATAAATAGCAACATCTTTCATTCCAAAAAAGGACCCTATAATAATTACAATACTCTGCTCTTTAAACACACCTGCTGATGTGCTTAAAAAAAAAGGCATGGCATCTTTAAACCATATTTTAAGATCTCTGTAATTTACAAATGCAACTTTTAGCTTATGTTTCAGACTAATTATTGCAAAAGCTATTAATCCACCTAGAATACTACTTAAAGAAACAATTAATGCATATGTATTTAAATCGTTCGCGTTTTTAATCATAATAAAAATAATGGGAAGAGATACTATTTTCAAACCTAATTGAATGTAGGTTATAATTTTCATTTTTTGAATTCCTTGAAAATACCACTGTGGAAAAATTACAAATGAGATAATTTGCGCAAAACATATTAAAAATAATAGGTAGTTTTCTCTAAATAACGAAATAAAGCAGATAAGTAGTGTTAAAATTATACTTGCTAAAATTAACAGATAGAATTTAGCTGTAAAAACGCAAGATAAAGTTTTTTGTAATGATGCTTTATTTTCTACATTTAATGCAATAGCTTTCGTTGCTGGAAAATCGAACCCGAAATTAACTAGGAAAATAAAGTAAGTAGTTATAGATGTTGCAAAAACAAATAGCCCGTAACTTTCCAATCCCAATGTTCTAATAAGAAAAGGATAGATTAATAAAAAAAAAAAAGAATTTAACACTTGTAGAATTGTCATAAAAAAGTAATTCTCAATTATTTTTTTATTATTTTTAAGAAGTGTTAAAAGACTATAAATTTTTGATTTAAGTTTCACTTTTTTGATTTACAAACATTAATCAAATACTGCCCATAACCACTTTTTTTCAAAGGTTCAGCTACTGTTAACAGTTGTTCTCTATTGATATAACCCATCCGATAGGCTACTTCCTCAATAGCACCTATTTTCAGTCCTTGACGTTCTTCGATTACCTGTACAAACTGACTTGCCTGCATAAGTGATGCAAACGTACCCGTATCTAACCAAGCGGTACCGCGATCAAAAACACCTACAAGGAGTTTACCTCGTTTTAGATATTCTTTGTTTACATCGGTAATTTCGTATTCGCCACGAGCAGATGGTTGGATATTTTTTGCAATTTCTACTACCGAATTATCGTAAAAATACAGTCCTGGAACGGCATAGTTTGATTTTGGTAGCGTTGGTTTTTCTTCGATAGACAATACGTTGTTATTAGCATCAAATTCTACCACACCATAGCGTTCTGGATCATTCACTGGGTATGCAAATACTACTCCGCCTTCTTCTTTGGTACAGCTTTGTAATAACTTACTCATGCCACTTCCGTAGAAAATATTATCACCCAATACCAACGCTACTTTATCTGTACCAATAAATTGTTCGCCAATAACAAAGGCTTGTGCGAGTCCATTGGGTTCAGGTTGTTCAGCATATTCAAAACGACAACCAATTTGCGAACCGTCTCCCAACAATTTTTTAAAATGTGGCAAATCGTGTGGTGTTGAAATAATTAATATTTCATTAATTCCTGCCAACATTAAGGTGGATAACGGATAATAGATCATTGGTTTGTCGTAAACGGGCATTAACTGCTTACTTACAGCTAATGTTAAGGGGTGTAAACGGGTACCTGATCCGCCTGCTAATATTATTCCTTTCATTTGTTACTTACTTTTTTTTTACAAAATTAGGTTAATTCCTATTCGTTAAATTCAGCTACTAAATTACATTACATAAATATGCTTTTTTTTTTAGAAATTACAAAGAACTTTATTAGTAATTTTATTTGGATTTTTAATATTCAAAATAATAAATTTAATATACTTTGTTAAAATAAGCAGTAAATATACTCGTTTTAATTTATATAGCTTTTTTAAAATACTACTTTGTTTTATTATAATCTTGAAAGCATTTCTTGTAAACTTGTTTTCCATTCTGGAACCGATACGTGATATGTTTGCTTTATTTTTGATTTATCTAATAATGAGAATTTTGGGCGTTTTGCTGGTGTTGGAAACGCATCACTTCCTATGGCATTTATCTGGGTACTTAAACCTTTGATTTCTTTTATCGCTAAAGCAAATTCGTACCAACTAATTTTTCCGTTATTGCTGTAATGGTAAACGCCTTGTACAAATTGTGGTGCGGTTACAATGTTCATAATGGTTTGTGCCAAATCGCGTGCGTAGGTAGGTGTACCTATCTGATCGGCTACTACGCCTATTTCTTTGCGTTCATTCATTAAACGCAACATGGTTTTTACAAAGTTTGCTCCGTAAACCGAATAAACCCATGCGGTACGAATAATAACATATTCTGCACCAGATGCTTGCAATGCTTCTTCTCCCTTCAATTTCGTTGTACCATATACGTTAATAGGATTTAGAATATCGGTTTCCTTTAAGGGGATTTCACTAGTACCATCGAACACATAATCGGTTGAAATATGAATTACCTTTACATGATTAGCTGCAGCCCACTCTCCTATTGTTTTCACGGCTAAGTTATTTACGGCATTGCACAATTCTTGATCATTTTCGGCTTTATCAACAGCGGTATATGCACCAGCACTTACTATGATTGATGGTTTTTGGATATTTAAAACTTGGGTTATCTCTAATGAATTGCTTAAGTCCATTTCCTCACGATCTACAAATATCATTTGATATTGTGGATATTTATGTTTTAAATCATATAATTCGGATCCTAACTGACCGTTTTTGCCTGTAATTAATATTTTCATGATAAATGGGTAAAGAAGCACCCCGATAAAGCAACCAATTAGTTATTGTAAACCCAAGTAAACTTCCTTTTTTATTTTTAAATAATACTACTCCACAAAAATTGAGTGATTATACTGTTTTTTATTTATTTTGGAATAATTTGTTGAATGTAGAAAGAACTAAATCTTTTTCAGATACAATTTCCATTCCTTTTTCTATTCCCCAATCGATATTTAATTCGGGAGAATTATATAATACTCCTTGTTCTGATTCTTTGTTATAAAAATTATCGCATTTGTAAAAAAACACTGCTTCTTTACTTAAAACCGAAAAACCATGTAAAAATCCGCGAGGAACAAACAACTGCCTGTTGTTTACCGATGAAAGATGTACTGCTACGTGCTGACCAAAGGTTGGTGAATCTAAACGCGCATCAACAGCTACATCGATTACTTCACCCATTAAAACACGTACTAATTTTGCCTGTGCATATTCTCTTGCTTGTGCATGTAAGCCACGAATAACACCTTTTTTAGAATAACTTTGGTTATCCTGAACAAAAAAGGTGTTTGTTCCAGTTAAATCGTTAAATGTTTTTTCGTTGAAGCTCTCAAAGAAATAACCCCGTTCGTCTTCGAAGATTTGTGGTTCCAGTATAAAGCAACCTTTTAATTTTGTTTCTGTTACCTTCATTTATTTTTGATAATCGCCCGATGTAACATTGTTCAACCACTGCTGATTTTCCATAAACCAGTCTATTGTTTTTGCTAATCCTTGTTCAAAGGTTACGCTTGGATACCAACCTAATTCTTTGTTGATTTTACTGGCATCTATGGCGTAACGTAAATCGTGCCCTGGACGGTCTTTTACAAAAGTTATCAACTGTTCCGATGTTCCTAATTTGCGACCTAATTTGGCATCCATTTGTAAACATAATTCCTTAACAAGATCAATATTCTGCCATTCGTTGAACCCACCTATATTATAACAATCGCCATTTTTACCCTTGTGAAATACCAAATCAATTGCCTTTGCATGGTCAATAACAAATAACCAGTCACGAGTATATTTACCATCGCCATAAATAGGTAGTGGTTTGTTATTGATAATGTTGTGGATACACAACGGAATTAGTTTTTCAGGAAAATGATTGGGTCCGTAATTATTAGAACAATTGGTAAGTACCACAGGCATACCATAGGTATCGTGATACGCACGCACAAAATGATCAGACGCTGCCTTTGAAGCCGAATAGGGCGAATGTGGATCGTATTTGG
>JASJYW010000027.1:58583840-58607172 GCA_030386875.1 Morinoia aosen
CCCCGTCGATGTGAGCTCTTGGGGGAGATCAGCCTGTTATCCCCGGCGTACCTTTTATCCTTTGAGCGATGGCCCTTCCATGCGGAACCACCGGATCACTATGCTCTACTTTCGTACCTGATCGACCTGTATGTCTCTCAGTCAAGCTCCCTTATGCCATTGCACTCTACGCACGGTTACCAAGCGTGCTGAGGGAACCTTTAGAAGCCTCCGTTACTCTTTTGGAGGCGACCACCCCAGTCAAACTACCCACCAAGCACTGTCCTCATTTCTGAGTTAGAATCTAGATAAGCAAAGGGTGGTATTTCAAGGATGACTCCACTGCACCTAGCGATGCCGCTTCATAGTCTCCCACCTATCCTACACATTACTTATCCAAACCCAATACTAAGCTATAGTAAAGGTGCACGGGGTCTTTTCGTCCCGCTGCGGGTAATCGGCATCTTCACCGATACTACAATTTCACCGAGCTCATGGCTGAGACAGCGTCCAGATCGTTACACCATTCGTGCAGGTCGGAACTTACCCGACAAGGAATTTCGCTACCTTAGGACCGTTATAGTTACGGCCGCCGTTTACTGGGGCTTCATTTCATTGCTTCGCCGAAGCTAACAACTCCACTTAACCTTCCAGCACCGGGCAGGTGTCAGGCCTTATACATCATCTTTCAATTTAGCAAAGCCCTGTGTTTTTGATAAACAGTCGCCTGGACCTTTTCACTGCGGCCCCACCGGAGTGGGGCGACCCTTCTCCCGAAGTTACGGGTCAATTTTGCCTAGTTCCTTAGCCATGAATCTCTCGAGCACCTTAGAATTCTCATCCCAACTACCTGTGTCGGTTTACGGTACGGGTTCTCATAATCTGAAGCTTAGAGGTTTTTCTTGGAAGCTTTTAGGCACACTATCCACGCAGCCGAAGCCTTGTGGTACTATCAGACTTTAGCAAAACTCAACTCTTAATCTAGTTTTATACCTACATCTTTCAACGTACTATTCCGTCAGTACGCGGTGCTTTCAATACTCCGTCACCCCATCGCAATTATAAGAAGTACAGGAATATTAACCTGTTATCCATCGACTACTCCTTTCGGATTCGCCTTAGGCCCCGACTAACCCTCAGCTGATTAGCATCGCTGAGGAAACCTTAGTCTTTCGGTGTGCGGGTTTCTCGCCCGCATTATCGTTACTTATGCCTACATTTTCTTTTGTAACCGCTCCAGCATACCTTACAGTACACCTTCAACGCTGTTACAATGCTCCCCTACCACTTTAATAAGTCCATAGCTTCGGTAATATGTTTATGCCCGATTATTATCCATGCAAAACCGCTCGACTAGTGAGCTGTTACGCACTCTTTAAATGAATGGCTGCTTCCAAGCCAACATCCTAGCTGTCTGTGCAGTTTCACCTCGTTTTTTCAACTTAACATATATTTGGGGACCTTAGCTGATGGTCTGGGTTCTTTCCCTCTCGGACATGGACCTTAGCACCCATGCCCTCACTGCTGAGAAACATTTTATAGCATTCGGAGTTTGTCAGGAATTGGTAGGCGGTGAAGCCCCCGCATCCAATCAGTAGCTCTACCTCTATAAAACTTTTACTCAACGCTGCACCTAAATGCATTTCGGGGAGTACGAGCTATTTCCGAGTTTGATTGGCCTTTCACCCCTACCCACAGGTCATCCAAAGACTTTTCAACGTCAACTGGTTCGGTCCTCCACTATGTGTTACCACAGCTTCAACCTGCCCATGGGTAGATCACTCGGTTTCGCGTCTACTACTACTAACTATGGCGCCCTATTCAGACTCGCTTTCGCTACGGCTCCAGTGCTGAACACCTTAACCTTGCTAGAAACAGTAACTCGTAGGCTCATTATGCAAAAGGCACGCCGTCACACAGTAAATGTGCTCCGACCGCTTGTAGGCGTACGGTTTCAGGTTCTTTTTCACTCCCTTACTTAGGGTTCTTTTCACCTTTCCCTCACGGTACTAGTTCACTATCGGTCTCTCAGGAGTATTTAGCCTTACCGGATGGTCCCGGTGGATTCATACAGGATTACTCGTGTCCCGCACTACTCAGGATACCACTATTAATAACTTCTCTTACTTATACGGGACTATCACCCTCTATGGTCTGTCTTTCCAAACAGTTCTAATTCAATTAGCATCAAATGTCGTGGTCCTACAACCCCAAAATTGCCGTAACAACTCTGGTTTGGGCTAATCCGCGTTCGCTCGCCACTACTAACGGAATCACTTTTGTTTTCTCTTCCTATGGTTACTTAGATGTTTCAGTTCACCACGTTTGCCTCCTTTCGGATACTATGTCTTCAACATAGTGGGTTGCCCCATTCGGATATTTACGGATTATAAGGTATGTGCCCCTCCCCGTAACTTTTCGCAGCTTATCACGTCCTTCATCGCCTCTGAGAGCCTAGGCATCCGCCATACGCCCTTATTTAGCTTATTGTACTTTTGCTGTAGTATCTCTACTACAACGAGCTCTTTTATATTTTTATAATTTTGTTTAAACTTTTAAGCTTAAACTTCTCTATCTATTTGATTCTTACGATATCATTTTTCCAATATGTCAATGAACTTTACAATTTTAAATTCAAAATTTTGAATTTAAAATTAATTGTGGAGAATATCGGAGTCGAACCGATGACCTCCTGCGTGCAAGGCAGGCGCTCTAGCCAGCTGAGCTAATCCCCCATTACTAGTAGTTAGTAATTAGTAAATCAGTAATTAGTAATTAGAAATTACTAATTTGTAATTATTCTGCTTCTAGAATTTCCTTCGTATTTAATAACTATGCTTTAGTTCTTAGTTTTGAATCTTAAACTTGAAACTTGAAAACTTTTTTGTAGTCCCGGGCAGACTCGAACTGCCGACCTCTACATTATCAGTGTAGCGCTCTAACCAGCTGAGCTACGAGACTAAATAGCTTTAATACTTTTTATTTTAAAATTAACAGCAAAGAGTAAAATATACTTCTTTTGTAACAAAACCATCTTTTCTCTAGAAAGGAGGTGTTCCAGCCGCACCTTCCGGTACGGCTACCTTGTTACGACTTAGCCCTAGTTACTAGTTTTACCCTAGGCGGCTCCTTGCGGTGACCGACTTCAGGCACTCCCAGCTTCCATGGCTTGACGGGCGGTGTGTACAAGGCCCGGGAACGTATTCACCGGATCATGGCTGATATCCGATTACTAGCGATTCCAGCTTCACGAAGTCGAGTTGCAGACTTCGATCCGAACTGTGATATGGTTTATAGATTCGCGCCTTCTTGCGAAGTGGCTGCTCATTGTCCATACCATTGTAGCACGTGTGTAGCCCAGGACGTAAGGGCCGTGATGATTTGACGTCATCCCCACCTTCCTCACGGTTTGCACCGGCAGTCTCGTTAGAGTCCCCAACTTTACTTGCTGGCAACTAACGACAGGGGTTGCGCTCGTTATAGGACTTAACCTGACACCTCACGGCACGAGCTGACGACAACCATGCAGCACCTTGTAAAGTGTCCGAAGAAAAAGCTATCTCTAGCCCTGTCACTCTACATTTAAGCCCTGGTAAGGTTCCTCGCGTATCATCGAATTAAACCACATGCTCCACCGCTTGTGCGGGCCCCCGTCAATTCCTTTGAGTTTCAATCTTGCGACCGTACTCCCCAGGTGGGACACTTATCACTTTCGCTTAGTCACTGAGCTAATGCCCAACAACTAGTGTCCATCGTTTACGGCGTGGACTACCAGGGTATCTAATCCTGTTCGCTCCCCACGCTTTCGTCCATGAGCGTCAGTATATACGTAGTAGACTGCCTTCGCAATCGGTATTCTAAGTAATATCTAAGCATTTCACCGCTACACTACTTATTCTATCTACTTCCGTATAACTCAAGTCAACCAGTATCAAAGGCAGTTCCATAGTTAAGCTATGGGATTTCACCTCTGACTTAATCGACCGCCTGCGGACCCTTTAAACCCAATGATTCCGGATAACGCTTGGACCCTCCGTATTACCGCGGCTGCTGGCACGGAGTTAGCCGGTCCTTATTCTTACAGTACCGTCAAGCTCCCTCACGAGGGAGTGTTTCTTCCTGTATAAAAGCAGTTTACAACCCATAGGGCAGTCTTCCTGCACGCGGCATGGCTGGTTCAGGCTCTCGCCCATTGACCAATATTCCTCACTGCTGCCTCCCGTAGGAGTCTGGTCCGTGTCTCAGTACCAGTGTGGGGGATCTCCCTCTCAGGACCCCTACCTATCGTTGCCATGGTAAGCCGTTACCTTACCATCTAGCTAATAGGACGCATAGCCATCTTTTACCGATAAATCTTTAATTGCAAAATGATGCCATCTCGCAATACTATGAGGTATTAATCTTCATTTCTAAAGGCTATCCCTCTGTAAAAGGTAAGTTCTATACGCGTTACGCACCCGTGCGCCGGTCGTCAGCGGTGCAAGCACCCTGTTACCCCTCGACTTGCATGTGTTAAGCCTGCCGCTAGCGTTCATCCTGAGCCAGGATCAAACTCTTCATCGTATTTTTTAAATATTTTGGATGAATTTCGTCTCAAAAAAAATCTAGGTAATTAAACCATGTTATTTTACTCTTTGTTTTACGCTGTCAATTTCAATATTTTCAATGAACTTAATTAGTGCTTAGCTGTTAGCTATTAGTAGTTAGTAAATAAAACCTTTACCTGTACTTAATACTTCTTACTTAGTACTAAATTCCTGTAGAAATACTAGACTCGAACTAGTTGACCTTTACCTTAAAAATCATTCCAAAATTTCTTGAACGTTTGCCTATCTAAATAAGCGGGTGCAAATATACAAACTGTTTTTATTTTAACAAGCTTTTTTTTATTTATTTTTATTTTTTTCAAAACCTACATTTTAAAAAAAAGCTGGACTGCAAACATACAAAATTAACAACCAACAAACAAATAAAATCACACCTTTCAATGAACAAAATCACTAAAACAAAACCACTCCCCGTTTTAGCGGATGCAAATATACAACCCTTTTATATTCCCAACAACAAAAAATACAAACTTTTTTATATAAAATAACTAAAACCCCTGATTGACAACTAAATAAAATTGGAGAGAAGTACAAAATAATTCATTTTTGAATATTACATTATATATTATTGTATCTAAACTGGTTTTCTAATATCTTTGCTTCCTTTAAATTTACACCTAAAATTAAGGGGATGACATTTATTATGATGATAAAAATTACTTTACCCGACGGAAGCGTCAAAGAATTTGAGCAAAACAGCACTCCTATGGATGTTGCCAAAAGCATAAGCGAAGGCTTGGCACGAAATGTAATATCGGCAAGTTTTAACGGAAAAACGGTAGAAACTAAAACGCCGCTAACCTCAGATGGCTCGTTAGTTTTATTCACATTTAATGATGATGAAGGAAAAAAAGCATTTTGGCATTCATCAGCACACGTACTGGCGGAAACAATTTTATCATTCTACCCAAAGGCAAAATTAACTATTGGTCCTGCCATTGAAAACGGATTTTATTACGATGTAGATTTAGGTGAAGCAACCCTTTCTGAAAATGATTTTCTAAAAATGGAAGCTAAGTTTTTAGACATCGCTCGTGAAAAACACGAATTTAAAATGCGATCAGTATCGAAAGCAGATGCGTTAGACTTATATAAAAAGGAAAACAACCCTTACAAAGTTGAGTTAATTGAAAATTTAACGGATGGAGACATTACTTTTTGCGACCACAGCAACTTTACCGATTTATGCCGTGGCGGACACATTCCAAACACAGGAATTATAAAGGCAGTAAAAATAATGAATGTTGCTGGTGCCTATTGGCGTGGCGATGAAAAGAACAATCAGTTAACACGTGTTTATGGAATTTCGTTCCCTAAACAAAAAGACTTAAAAGAGTATTTAGACTTATTAGAAGAAGCTAAAAAGCGTGACCATAGAAAACTAGGAAAAGAATTAGAATTATTTACTTTTTCGCAAAAAGTTGGTGCAGGTTTGCCTTTATGGCTTCCAAAAGGAGCAGCTTTACGTGCTCGTTTAGAAAACTTTTTAAAAGCTGCTCAAAAAAAAGCTGGCTACGAAATGGTAATGACACCACATATTGGTCAAAAAGAATTGTATGTTACTTCTGGGCATTATGAAAAATATGGAGAAGACAGTTTTCAGGCAATAAAAACCCCTAAAATGGATGAGGAGTTTTTATTAAAGCCGATGAACTGCCCACATCACTGCGAAGTTTACAACTTCAAACCATATTCCTATAAAGATTTACCAAAACGTTTTGCCGAATTTGGAACTGTATATAGATATGAGCAAAGTGGAGAACTACATGGTTTAACGCGTGTAAGAGGTTTTACACAAGATGATGCGCATATTTTTTGTACTCCAGAACAATTAGACGAAGAATTTAAAAACGTAATTGACTTAGTATTATACGTTTTCGGTTCGTTAGGATTTGAAAACTTTACAGCACAAGTATCTGTTAGAGATATGGAAAACCTAGACAAGTATATAGGTGATGTGAAAACTTGGGAACTTGCAGAAAATGCCATTATTAACGCAGCAAAAGACAAAGGTTTAAACTACATAATTGAAGAAGGCGAAGCTGCTTTTTACGGACCAAAGCTAGACTTTATGGTTAAAGATGCTTTAGGAAGAAGCTGGCAATTAGGTACTATTCAAGTAGATTATAATTTACCAAAACGTTTCGAGTTAACATATAAAGGAGCTGACAATCAATTACACCAACCTGTAATGATTCACCGAGCGCCTTTTGGCTCTATGGAACGCTTTATTGCTGTTTTATTAGAGCATACAGGTGGAAATTTCCCTCTTTGGTTAACTCCAGAGCAAGTTATTATACTGCCAATCAGCGAGAAATACGAAAAATATTCTAAAAAAGTTTTAGAATTGCTAGAAAATTCCGAAATTCGCGCCCTCGTTGATAGCAGAAACGAAAAAACGGGTCGGAAAATTAGAGATGCAGAAGTAAGCAAAATACCGTTTATGGTTATTGTTGGTGAAAATGAAGAGCAAAACGGCACAGTTTCTGTAAGAAAACATGGAGAAGGAGATTTAGGAGCCTTTACTATTGAAGAATTTACAACCTTAATAGAAAAAGAAGTGAATAAAACCTTACTTCCTTTTTAAACAAAGATAAAAAACAATATATTTGTAGTAAACAAAGTTTAACTTAAATAAAGTAAGTCATAGCAATTAGAAGAAAAAGGTCAAAAGGACCATTAAGAGTAATCAAAGAAGATCAACATCGTATTAATGGAAAAATAAGAGATGTTGAAGAAGTCCGTTTAGTGGGCGATAACGTAGAAATAGGTGTATATTCTTTATCAAAAGCTAGAGAAATAGCTAGAGAACAAGAGTTAGATTTGGTTGAAATTTCGCCAAAAGCAGTCCCACCTGTTTGTAAAGTTATTGATTACAAGAAATTTTTGTACGAACAAAAAAAACGAGAAAAATCTTTAAAAGCAAAAGCTACAAAGGTTACTATTAAAGAAATTCGTTTTGGACCCCAAACAGACGAGCATGACTATGAATTTAAAAAGAAACACGCCATTAAATTTTTGCAAGATGGTGCAAAATTAAAAACATTTGTATTTTTTAAAGGTCGTTCAATTATCTTTAAAGAACAAGGTCAAATTTTACTATTAAAATTAGCACAAGATCTTGAAGAATATGGTAAAGTAGAACAAATGCCAAAATTAGAAGGGAAACGTATGATTATGTTTATTGCCCCTAAAAAAGTAAAATAAGTATATAACAATATTAAGCAAGATAAAAGAAGAAAGAGATGCCTAAAATGAAAACCAAATCTAGTGCCAAAAAACGTTTTAAGTTAACTGGCTCTGGAAAAATTAAAAGAAAGCACGCGTTTAAAAGTCATATTTTAACAAAAAAGTCTAAAAAACGTAAGCTAGCCTTAACACATGCTACATTGGTTCACAAATCGGATGAAGCAAACATTAAGCAACAATTAAATTTAAGATAATCTTAAATTAAGGGAATTAATTATTAACCATGGAGTTAGGCTTACAAAAAAGTGTTTTAAAATACTAAAACCGCCTACTACAAAAACAATTTTGAATTATGCCAAGATCAGTAAATTCAGTAGCTTCAAGAAATAGAAGAAAAAAAATCTTGAAAGCAGCAAAAGGTTACTTCGGACGTAGAAAAAACGTTTACACAGTAGCAAAAAATGCGGTGGAAAAAGCAATGACATATGCTTATAGAGACCGTAAAACAAACAAAAGAAACTTCCGTTCTTTATGGATTATGCGTATAAACGCAGGTGCTAGACAGTACGGAATGTCTTACTCTCAGTTTATTGGGAAAGTAAAAGCTAATAATATTGAGCTAAACCGTAAAGTTTTAGCAGACTTAGCAATGAACCACCCAGAAGCTTTTAAGGCCATTGTAGAAAAAATTAAATAAATTAATAAAAACTTGCTTATATAAAAAAACCCGAACGAAAGTTTGGGTTTTTTTATAACTATTCTTACTTTTAAAAAAAAGACGATTTATGAAATTTATAAAATTATTTATTTTTTGTGTATTTATTTCAAACACGATTACAGCACAACAAAACAGCGAAATAGAAAAACCTGATACTATTGAAAATCAATTCATAAAAGTATATGAAAACGCCAACAATTATGACACATACAAGGTTGTAAAAAAAGCGGCATACTTACAATTGCAAAAAAATGTTTTAGATAGCATTAACACCATAAAAAAAGACTTTGCTTTAAAACAGCTACAGATAGAGCAACAAAATAAAAAAATTGATTCACTAAACAACACTATAAAAACAATAAATAACAACTTAACTGTTGCACTAACAAAAGAAGACAGTATTTATTTGTTAGGTACACCCCTAAAAAAAGTTTTTTACAATTTAATTTTATGGAGTATAATTATTGGTCTTTTAATATTACTATCTTTTTTTATATACAAGTTTAAAAACAGTAACTACTTAACAAAAGAAGCTGAAAAAACACTTAATGAAGTAGTAGAAGAATTTGAGTTACACCGAAAAAAAACTTTAGAAAAAGAACAAAAATTAAGACGCCAGTTACAAGACGAAATTAACAAACAAAGAGGAGTTTAACAAAAATAAGTTATTTAATAATTGAATATCCGTAAATTCACCTAAATATATTAAATTAGCCTTTAATCAAATATTTATTATGAATATATTCAGTTTTAGTACTCATTTTGGAACGGAGGAAGATTGCCGAAAGCACTTCAAAGAACAACGAGATTTGCAGGGGATAAGATGTTTAAAATGTAAAAAAGAAGAGCATTACTGGAAACAAGATAAGTGGAGTTATGAATGTAAATCCTGTAAATACAGAACATCATTACGTAAAGGAACCATCATGGAAAACTCTAATTTGTCGTTTTTAATTTGGTACAAAACCATGTTTTTAATGAGTGTAACCAAGAAAGGATTTTCAGCAAAAGAAATTCAAAAACAACTAGGACTGAAAAGATATGAACCCGTTTGGGCAATGGTTCACAAGCTTAGAAAAGCAATGGGAAATCGTGACTCGAGATATACTCTGGAAGGAATGATAGAATTTGATGACGGCTATTTTACAGTAGAATCGAGCGAAATAGAACAAAAAAATGGAATTAGAGGAAAAGGAGCAGTCGGAAAACAAAACGTTGCGATAATGGCAGAATCAACAGTTTTAGAAGATATAGAAACAGGTAAGAAAGAAAAACAAGTCCGCTTGTTCAAAGCAAAAGTTTTAGAAGGTCATGACTCGGAAGAAATCAACGAAACCATAAAGAAATCTATTGACAATCAAAGCATTGTTTTTACAGACAAAAGTACTTCATATGTTGATATTGCGGATTTTATAGAACTCCACGTGATAGAGAAAAGTTCTAAAGAAACCACAGAAGAAACGCTAAAATGGGTTCATATTGCCATAAGCAATGCTAAAAGAAACTTGCTTGGAAACTACCACAAAATAAAACGAAAATATCTTCAACTATACCTAAATGAGTTTGTTTATAAGTTAAATCGAAGGTATTTTGGTGATAAACTTTTTGAAAGGCTGATTATTGCTAATATTAAAGCTTTAGGTTAAAAAACGGATATTCATTTTAATAATCTCAAAAAATAGAATTTGAAACCTTACGAGTAAGAAAGTTATAAAACTTAAAGTATGGATACGATAAAAAATCGTGAAGACATTAGTAAATTAGTACACTTATTTTACTCTAAAATTAGGAAAAACGAATTATTAGCACCTATTTTTAACAGCCATATATCCGAAAATCAATGGCCTACACATCTTGAAAAACTAACTGACTTTTGGGAAACTAATTTATTTGGAATCGCTAAATTTAAGGAAAATCCTTCTGCACAACACATTAAAGTAGATGCAGCTATGAATTATAAAATAGTTCAAACGCATTTTGGCGTTTGGCTACAACTTTGGTTTGAAACCATAGACCAACTTTATGAAGGTGAACTCGCTTTTAAAGCAAAACAATCTGCCCGTAAAATGGCCACAGGGCAATTTTTAACAATATGGAATAACAGACCTGAAAATAAAATGCTTTAAATTGAAGCACAAAACTTTTCAGCTAAACAACAAGTTTAATGTAAGTGAAAATCCTTAATTTTATTACTTAAGCCCGTTGTGCATTTTGATAAAATTCAATCCCTTAAAGTTCTTGTAGTTGCATTTTGTAATATTCTTTTTCAATTTTTAAGAAAATAGTGTTATTATCTTTCCAAAAATATTTCTCTATATAGTCTAAAGAAATAAGGCTTGACATAGTAAGCAAATATTCTGGGGCATAATTTTTATTGTTTTTTTCTAAAAAATGGACATTCGATTGCCCGTTATAATATCCGTTTAGACGAAAAGTATTTTGTGGTGATGGTAAATAATAATCTGGATTCCCTATTCGATTAACATCCTCTTCCCCATTTTTTAAGTTTATTAGATAATCTGAAGAATGCCCACATTCTAACAATAGATAATGATACTTTGGGTAGTATGCTGTAATGCCACATTCGTCCAAATTAGCACTAATTTCTTTTCCGTTATCTGTGCGTATTTTATTTATACTATAATGTCCATCCTCATTATATTCTCCTATTAATTGATTTCTTAGAATCTGTTTTATTTTTTTAATATCTGTAATTTTTTCAACTGAAGGAATACTCTCTTTTTTAGATTCTTCTGCATCAAAATCTTCTTTCGAAATTTCATCAAGAATTATTTTATAATCATTTGTAAACAGCTCCTTATGTCTTTTAGCAAAAGCACTATAAACATAGCCTAATTGCTGTAAAGAATCTTTTACGGCTATTTTAATCCAATAATTTTTCAAATACTTTCCGTTATCGAATACTGTTGAATCTATTTCGTAATTATGTGACAAGTAATTAAAAACTGCTAAATTAGGTGCAGAGGCAATAACTGCACTATTTGTAGTTGGCTCTTCACGAATTCTAATTCCAGAAGGTGTTTTAATAATAACTTGGTCTTTAATAATTTTAAAACCTTTATCTGTAATTGTATATTGTTTTGTTATGTACTTAGGATTGTTATAAATATTATTAATAGTTGTTGTAATAATATTATAGTCTACAGAAGATCTTACCTCATAAAAACCTTCAGCATTAGAATAAGCAGTTTCTTCTAATTTATCTATTATATTTAAAGATTTATCTAGAAGTAGGGCAAAATGAATATCTTCGGAAACCCAATATTTTGAAAAGAAAAGAACAATTAAGTTGTTTATTTCATATTTTCCTGTAAAATAGTATTCGCTATGTTCTAAAGGAGCAAGTTTTAATCTTTTTAAAATTTGTGTTTCGTTTTGTATAGAAACTCCTTGTTTTTTTTCAGCACCATCATAATAACTGAAAGGCGAATAATAGTCTTTAGTAAATGAGGTCTCGCTAACAATGTCTTCTAAAGTTTTTTGCCCTAAAACAGATTGTAATTGAAAAAGCAGAAGTAATATTAATCCTTTTTTTACCATCAATAGTTTGCTTGTAGTTTAGAAGTTAAATTACAACAGGTTATTTACTAAATACCATCTCCACCCAACTCTTTTAATTTAGAGGTGTTTTCGGCAAGCATTAATTCGTCAATTATCTTTTGAATGTCTCCGTTTACAATATTATCTAAATCATACAGGGTTAGTCCAATTCTATGATCGGTTACACGTCCTTGCGGATAGTTATACGTTCTAATTTTGGCCGACCTATCGCCCGAAGTTACCATACTGCCTCGTTTTGCAGCATCTTCCTCTTGTTTTTTAGCCAATTCTACATCGTATAAACGCGAACGCAATACTTTAAAAGCCTTTTCTTTATTCTTGTGTTGCGATTTTTGGTCTTGACATTGTGCCACCAAACCTGTAGGAATGTGCGTTAAACGAACCGCAGAATAAGTTGTATTTACTGATTGTCCTCCAGGTCCTGAAGAACAGAAAAAGTCTATTCGTACATCTTTTGGATTTATTTCTACATCAAACTCTTCAGCCTCAGGAAACACCATACACGTTGCTGCCGATGTATGTACACGACCTTGTGTTTCCGTTTGAGGCACACGTTGCACACGATGTACACCTGCTTCAAACTTCAAGGTTCCGTACACATCTGCCCCAGTAACTTCAAACTGAATTTCTTTGAAACCACCATTGGTACCTTCGCTAAAATCTACCGTAGATACTTTCCAACCTTTGCTCTCACAATATTTAGAATACATTCTAAACAAATCACCCGCAAAAATACTAGCCTCGTCTCCTCCTGTTCCGGCACGTAGTTCTACTACTGCGTTTTTAGAATCTTCTGGGTCCTTCGGAATTAATAAAAATTTAATTTCTTCTTCTAATTCAGGAATTCTAGCAGTAGCTTCTTCAATTTCTACCTTTGCCATTTCTACCATTTCGGCATCGCTTCCATCGGCTATAATTTCTTTTGCCTCTGCTATATTTTCTAATAAAGTTTCGTATTCGGCAGATTTTTTTACAACCAACCCTAAATCTTTATATTCTTTACTTAATTGCACATAACGTTTTTGATCGGTTATTACATCGGGCTGAATAATTAAATCCGAAACCTCATCAAAACGTTGTTTTACTATTTGTAACTTGTCTAACATGTAGTGTTTTTGTTAAAGTGCGAATTTACAATTTTAATTTTACAAATTGTAAATTAACAAATGAAGAAATGTTTTAAAAGAATAATGAAATTAAGGCTTAATATAAGAATTAGTTACTATTTTGTGTGTGAATATTTTCTGCAAAACAAAACTCAACGCCCTTTTTGATTAAGTACTAATAAAACAATTAAATATGTGTTGTAAGTTATTTTTATTCTTTTTTCCAAACTTCGCTATCCTCAACTCGGTTAAGCGTAATTTCATCTTGAATGCTAAAAGAAATATTAACATTTAAACCTTCTGCTTGTTCAAGTATAATTTTTTTATCATTTATTTTATAATTTGTACGGATAACAATATCCCCACCACCAATTAAAACATCAACATTTGAATCGTTAATAAAATCAACAAATTCTACACAGTTAAATTCAGGATTCTTTTCATTATCACAATCTTTAATTTGATGTGTAAATTTTCCATTAATTTCAAAAGAGTTATTTGTGTTATTGTCTTTTGAGCATGATACTACAAAACCAATAAACATTAAAACTAGCACTTTATTTTTCATTGTATTTTAATTTATATATAATAATAATTTTGATTGCGTCGAGTTACTTACAACTTATAATAAACCTCTTCCAAACTTAAAATTTCATCGCTTTTTGTTCTTCTAAAAACATGATTTGAAGTAATATCTGCAATAGAATTTATGCCCATTGCACCTACAAGTTCTTTAATTGCTAAAATTGTTTTGTCGTGATAGTTTTTTACACGCACATTTTTCTTTTCTACAACAAGTGCTTTTACCAAATCGTCATCTTGCGTAGCCACACCAACAGGACAAGTATCTAAATTACATTCTCTTGCCTGTATGCACCCCAAACTTAACATAAAACTACGTGCCATACCAATAGCATCAGCACCCAAAGCCAATAATTTTACCACATCAAAAGCATCAATAGCTTTACCACTTGCAATAATTTTAATTTGATTTTTTAAATTATATTTTTTTAAGGTTTTATTTACAAATGTTAAACCTTCTAAAAGCGGCGTACCTACATGGTTAGAAAACTCTAACGGTGCAGAACCAGTACCTCCTTCTCCTCCATCTACCGAAATAAAATCAGGGTAATTATTAGCTTCGGCAAACGCTTTTATCATCTGTTCTATTTCGTTATTATCGCCTACACAAAATTTTATTCCAACTGGTTTTCCGCCCGATAAATCTCTTACTTTTTGAATGAATTGAATCATTTCATCAAAGTTTGAAAAAGCAGCATGGCCTGGAGGAGAATCCACTCGAACAAATGGTTTTACAGCTCTAATTTTTGCGATTTCTTCAGTGTTTTTCTTGGCTGGCAAAATACCTCCATGCCCTGGTTTTGCACCTTGCGAAAACTTAATTTCAATCATTTTCACTTCTGGGCGAAGGGCGTTTTCTTTAAAAATGGCATCGTCAAAAATTCGTTTTCCACTTTCATCGTGTGTTCCTGCACCAAAATAACCTGTTCCTACCTGAAAAATTAAATCGCCTCCTTGTAAATGATATGGCGAAATTCCTCCTTCACCTGTATTATGTGCAAAATTACCCATTTTTGCTCCTTGATTTAACGCCATAATTGCGTTTTTACTTAACGAGCCGAAAGACATTGCCGAAATATTTATAATGGAAGCATCGTATTTTTGGGTACATTTATCTGACCCAAAAACAACTCTTTCGCCTTTTATATGATGATGGTCTTTTGGAAATAACGAATGCTTTACAAATTCATATCCTTTGGCATATACGTTGTGTTGTGTTCCAAACGGCACGGTTTCTACCTGCTGTTTTGAACGCTGATAAACTACACTTCGTTTTTCTCTACTTATAGGAGTTCCGTTTAAATTATCTTCAATAAAATATTGCTGAATTTTATCTCTTTCTTCTTCAAAAAACCAACGTAAACGAGCCACCAAAGGGAAGGCTCTTAACAAAGAATGTTTGGATTGTAAACTATCGTAAACAGCAATTATAGTTAAAACAACACTTATTGAAAATAAGATGATATTGCCTGTATATGAAAAAAAATAAACCAATACACCACACAAAGCCGTTATTATAAATAATACCCCTAAAATTCTATTTCGCATAAAATTGTTTTTTTAACACACAAAAGTACATTTTTTATAACGTTTGATAAAACAAAAAACGCCTTGATGCTTTATCAAGGCGTTTTTTAATTGTTATATTTTTATACAAATTACTGCTTAAACTTTGCGTATTTTGTTTTAAACTTATCAATACGACCTGCGGTATCTACTAATTTAGATTTACCTGTATAAAATGGATGTGAAGTTCTTGAAATCTCTAATTTAATTAATGGATATTCAACACCTTCTATCTCTATCGTTTCTTTTGTATTGGCAGTAGATTTTGTTAAAAACACATCTTCGTTAGACATATCTTTAAAAGCTACTATTCTATAATTCTCTGGATGTATACCTTTTTTCATCTTGTTTTTACTTTTAAAATTGTTTGTTATTTAACTTTCAAAATATGTAAAATTGGTAAGGTTTTACATTAAAAAGCTTATTTTAGCTATTTGAGAGTGCAAATTTAACCTTATTTTTTAATTTGCAAACAAATAATTTATTTTATTTGCACTAACAAACAGTTATTTATACCTTTTTGAAATAAAAAATCAGAAAAACAGCAAACAAAACCTATGCGAAAATTTAAACTTCTATATTTTATTTTAATCGTTTTTTTAATTTCATCTTGTAAAAGCGACTATAAATTCAAACTAATTGCAAATAAAAAAGCCGTTTTTGGTAACAATGTAAATATTACCTTACAAGAAGAAAACGGTAAAGCAATTGATTCTATCCATTTTTTTGTAAACGGAAAACGAATTGAAAACAATAACAATTCTGCAACCATAAACACAAACAACTTTGGTGTAGGTAAACTTGCCATAAGTGCCATTGCGTTTTTTCCTGAAAAAGCTAAAAAAATAAATAATTCAATAGAAATAGTAGCCAATAAAGAGCCTATTTTATACAGCTACAGAATTATAAACACTTTTCCTCACGATAAAAATGCCTATACACAAGGTTTGGAATTTTTTAATGGATATTTATACGAAACTACTGGTCAAAGAGGAGAATCAAGCCTACGAAAAATAGAACTTTCTACAGGAAAAATAGTACAAAAAGAAGATTTAGATGCCAAATATTTTGGTGAAGGAATGACCATTTTTAACAACAAAATATACTGGTTAACTTGGCAAGCAGGCAAAGGCTTTATTTATAATTTTGAAACTTTTAAACAGGAAAAAGAGTTTCCTTACACAAACAGTGTAGAAGGCTGGGGTTTAACACACAACGAAACCGAGCTTGTAAAGTCGGACGGAACAAATAAAATATGGTTTTTAGACCCTATCACACAAAAAGAAAAGCATTTTATTCAAGCTTACACAAATAAAGTTCCTTTAGATGAGCTAAACGAATTAGAATGGGTAAACGGTAAAATTTATGCCAATTATTGGCAAAAACCTTTAATTGCTATTATTAATCCAAACAACGGTATTGTTGAAGGAATTATTGATTTAACCAATTTGGTTGAAGAAATGAAAAAAACACAAAAACTAGTTGACCAAGACGATGTTTTAAACGGCATTGCCTACGACAATGAAAATAAGCGTTTATTTGTTACTGGAAAACATTGGGAAAAATTATTTGAAATTGAACTAGTTAAAGAATGAGTAAAAACATAGTAATTACAGGAACTAGTAGAGGAATTGGTTTTGAACTTACCAAACAATTTGCCAATGAAGGGCACCAAGTTTTGGCACTATCAAGAAACGAAAAACCACTTTTAGAATACAATCATAAAAACATTACTACGCTGTCGGTGGATTTATCTTTAGAAAAAGACATTAAAAAAGCGGTAAATTTCATTTCCAACAACTGGGCACACGTTGACATTTTAATAAACAATGCTGGCAAACTAATTAACAAACCTTTTACGCAACTAACAAATTCGGATTTTTTAGAAGTTTACCAAGTAAACGTTTTTGGCGTTGCTGAACTTACCAAAAATCTTATTCCTTTTTTTAAAGAAGGAAGCCACGTAGTTACTATAAGCAGTATGGGCGGAATTCAAGGAAGTGTAAAATTTCCTGGCTTAGCAGCTTATAGTTCGGCAAAAGGAGCTGTAATTACCTTGTCGGAACTACTTGCTGAAGAGTATAAAGAACAAAAAATTTCATTTAACGTACTAGCTTTAGGCGCTGTACAAACCGAAATGCTAGCAGAAGCTTTTCCTGATTATATGGCACCGCTTTCTGCCGAAGAAATGGCAAACTACATTTATAATTTTGCGTTAACAGGAAATAAATTTTACAACGGAAAAGTGTTACAAGTAGCCAACTCTACCCCTTAATTATTTCATTAAAATTGTTTAACAACGTAGCGCAATACATTCCTGAAAAAGCCATTGATATGGTTCAATATTTAATTGAACAACACAATTTTACTTTAAAAATAGTAAATCAAAGAGCTACAAAACATGGCGACTTTAGAAAACTACCTAACGGAAAATTTCAAATTACAATAAATAATAACCTTAACAAGCACCAGTTTCTGCTAACTTTAATTCACGAAATTGCACATCATATAACCTATCAAAAATTTGGCAGCGTTCAGCCTCACGGAAAGCATTGGAAAACCATTTTTCAACACCTAATGTTGCCTTTTTTACAGCCTGAAATTTATCCAACAAACATCTTACCACACTTAGCAAACTATTTAAAAAATCCAAAAGCAAGTACTGATAGCGATGTTAATTTATCATTAGCTTTAAAAAAGAATACTGCCGAAACAGGAAAAGTGTTTATCTTTGAGCTACCTTACGGAAGTTTGTTTACCTTTAAAAACATCATTTATAAAAGAGGGAATAAACGCAGAACACGGTATGAATGTTTGAATACCAATAACAAAAAAAGTTATTTATTCAACCAAAATGCAGAAGTAGAACTATATGAAAAATAACTATTACGCAGTAATTATGGCAGGCGGAGTTGGTTCGCGTTTTTGGCCAATTAGCACACAAGAATTTCCAAAACAGTTTCACGATATGCTAGAAACTGGTTCAACGTTAATTCAACAAACTTTTAACAGGATTCATTCACTTGTTCCGCAAGAAAATATTTTAATTGCCACCAACAAACGTTACGAAAATTTGGTTTTACAGCAGCTTCCAAAAGTTAATAAAACCAGATTGTTATTAGAACCCGTAATGCGAAACACAGCGCCTTGTATTTTATATGCGGCACTGAAAATTTATAATGAAAATCCTGACGGAATGATGCTTGTTGCTCCTTCCGACCATTGGATTGACAATGAAAATGAATTTATACAAAACATAGAAACTGCCTTTAAAACCTGTGCCACAAAAGATGTTTTAATGACTTTAGGCATTACGCCAGACTCGCCAAACACAGGATATGGCTATATTCAATTTGAAGAAGATAACTCGCCTATAAAAAAGGTTAAAAAATTCACCGAAAAACCTAATTTAGAAACCGCAAAGCAATTTTTAACCGAAGGGAATTATCTTTGGAATGCAGGAATTTTTGTTTGGTCGATAAAAAGTATTTTGAATGCTTTTACCCAATTTTTGCCTGAAATGATTACTGTATTAAATAGCGAAGAAAACATATACAATACCCCGCTAGAAGAAAACTTTATTAACCAGAATTACGAAAAATGCCAAAACATTTCTATTGATTTTGGTATTATGGAACGTGCAAAAAACGTACACGTTTTACCTGTAAATTTTGGCTGGAGCGATTTAGGTACGTGGGGCTCACTATACAACAAATTAAAAAAAGACACCAGCAACAATGCCGTTACTGGTGCTAAAGCTATTTTTAAAGATGCCAAAGGAAATATTGTTGCCTCAACCACTAACAAAAAAATTGTTATACAAGGGTTAGACAACTTTATTGTTGTTGAAAAAGACAATGTAATTTTAATTTGTCCTCAAAAAAACGAGCAAGAAATTAAAGAAATTACAAACGAAGTAGCAAACACCTTTGGTAAAAACTTCGTTTAATCAATTTCTCTTCTTATAAAAAGAGTATCTAATTTCATTTCGTTTTGTAGCCAAACCCTAAGTTGTTTTTCTTTTACTGTTATAATACTATCAGATAAACTTTTATTCCACCTTACAGTAAGCACAGGAATTGTATCAACTTTTATAAAATCTTTTGAATACAGCATATTAGCAAAACCTAAACCTGTAATTGTATTGTATCTAATTTTTGCTTCTTTTGAAATTCTACTAAAGGCAATCATTTTTTGGTTACCACTTGAAGAAGATTGCTCAACTCGTTGATTTAACGAAACAATTGTACTTTCTAGCTCTGCAATTTGTTTTTGCAATCCTGCAATAATGTTTTTGCTTTCGTGTAATTCTTCTCGTTTTTCGTTATAAGCAGTAGTGATTAAATCGAAGCTTTTGGTTTCACTTCCCTTTATTTCTAACTTAAAATCTCTTATACTAGTATACTTTAAATTATTTCTTAATTGATTATACAGTACATTAATAGTAGTTTCTGGAACTTCGTTAAAGAAATTTAACTTTAGCGTTTTTTCTTCTAACAAGGACTCTTGATCTATTAATTGCAAATCGTCAATTGTTTTAATTTCTGCATTCACAAAATCTTTCAACTGTATATTCATTCTACTTTCATTTAAGGCATTAATAAAAGTAAAAACTGCAGGAATCATAACCAAAACACCAACAATAGTTGCAACGGTTGCATACTGTTTTCTTTTTTTTTGCATTGGCATATTTATGCATTGGAAAACTAAGCAACTTTAATATTATAAAAGTTGCCAAAGCAATAAATATGGTGTTTATTGTAAATAAATACATGGCACCTAAGGCATAATTAAACCCTTCAAAATCTCCTGAAACCCCTTTTGATAAACCATACCCAACAGTACATAAAGGTGGCATTAAAGCGGTTGCAATAGCTACCCCAAAAATTACTGAAGCTACAGTACCCTTTTTGGTTCTGGCAACCATTAAAGCTAGTCCTCCAAAAAAAGCGATTAATACATCTCTAATATCTGGTTTGGTTCTTCCTAATAACTCTGAGGTATCCTCACTTAAAGGAAAAAAATAGAAGAATGTAAACGAAGCTAGCAAACTTAACACAATCATTGTAGCTAAACTTTTAGCCGATTTTTTAAAGGTGTCAATATCGTTAATTGCAAATGCCATTCCGATACCTAAAATGGGACCCATTAATGGTGAAATTAACATGGCTCCAATAACAACCGCTGTTGAATTGGCATTTAAACCAACCGACGCTACAAAAACAGCAAAAATTAAAATCCAAGCGGTTGCTCCTTTAAACGGAATATCATTTTTTATGGCTTCTATCGTAGCTGCGTGGTCTGTATCTTCACGAAAATCGAGTAATTCATTTAAGTATTTTTTAATACCTCCCAAAAAATCTTTCGCTCCTGCTTTAATTTCTTGTTTTGATTGCTCAGACGCTTGGTCTTTATCTATATTATTGTCCATTTTACTGCTCTATTTTTTTTAAAAAAAACTGTGAGAAAGATACAAAAATTAAACGTTTACTTTTTCAATTAAAATTATAAAAGTATCTATTTTTTCATCTTTAATTTTTTATACTAAAATACAATTTTGGTTACAAAAAAAGCAACCATTAATAATGATTGCCGTTTTTGTGGGGGGAGTAGGATTCGAACCTACGAAGTTGTAAAACAGCGGAGTTACAGTCCGCCCCAGTTGGCCGCTTTGGTATCCCCCCATAAAAAAAACTCCCCAAGAAGAATGAGAAGTTTTTTGTAAAATTTGTGACTTGGCTGGGGTTCGAACCCAGGACCCCAACATTAAAAGTGTTGTGCTCTACCAGCTGAGCTACCAAGTCGCTTTTTGTTTTTAGCGGGTGCAAATATATGAGGTGTTTTTTAAAAAACCAAACTATTTGCCAAAATATTTTTACTGTTTTTATATTAAAAACCGATAGACAACTACTATACAGTAAGTTAACTTTTAAAATATGTTTCTCGAACTTTTTTAAATAAATTTGAAGAATACACAAAATCTACCACCGCCTTGTTATCAGTTTTAAAAATTTCGTTATTAGTGCCTTCCCAAGCTTTTAATCCCTCTTTTAAAAACACAATTTTTTCTCCTATTTCCATAACAGAATTCATATCGTGCGTGTTAATTACGGTAGTAATTTTATATTCTTCGGTAATCTCTTGAATTAAATTATCAATTAAAATAGCCGTTTGAGGGTCTAAACCAGAATTTGGCTCATCACAAAACAAATATTTTGGATTCATTACAATAGCACGTGCTATGGCTACTCGTTTTTGCATACCTCCTGAAAGTTCTGCCGGGAATTTTTTATTCGAATTTGTTAAATTTACACGTTGTAAAACAAAATTTACCCTATCTAACATTTTCTCCAGAGACTGTTTGGTGAACATTTTTAAAGGAAACATTACGTTTTCTTCAACCGTTTGTGAATCGAATAGTGCTGAACCTTGAAAAACCATTCCTAATTCTTTTCGCAGTTCTCTTTTTTCTTCAATTGTAAGTAAGGTGTTTATTCTTCCATCGTATATTACTTCGCCTTCTTCTGGAGTGTGTAACCCAATTAACGATTTTAAAAAAACTGTTTTCCCAGAACCACTTTGCCCAATAATTAAGCTTGTTTTCCCTGCTTCAAACGTAGTTGTTATTCCTTTTAAAATAGCAACACCATCAAAACCTTTTTGTAAATTTTTTACTTCTATCATTTTACGTAAGTAGCATTTGTGTTAAAAAATAATTGGCTATTACTATAAGCACTATAGTCCAAACAACCGATTGCGTACTGGCTTTTCCTACCTCTAAAGAACCTCCTTTTACATAATACCCATGGTACGAAGGCACAGTAGCTATTAAAAACGCAAAAACCAAGGTTTTTATAAGGGCATACACTACTAAAAAGGGTCTGAACTCCATTTGTACTCCTGCAATATAATCTTGTCCAGAAAACAAGCCTGATAACAACCCTGCTACCCAACCACCAAAAATACCCAAAAACATTGCTAAAATTATTAAAAAAGGATAAAACAAAACGGTAGATAGTATTTTAGGCAATACTAAATAATTTAACGAATTAATACCCATTACTTCTAAAGCATCAATTTGTTCGGTAACACGCATAGTACCAATACTTGAGGTAATATACGAACCCACCTTACCTGCTAAAATAATAGAACAAAAAGTAGGTGCAAACTCTAAAATAATTGACCGCTTTGCTGCAAAACCTATTAATGAATGCGGTATAAAAGGGCTTTCTAAATTTAAAGCCGTTTGTAAAGCAATTACACCACCAATAAAAAAAGAAATAAAAGCTATAATACCAATTGACTTTAGTCCCCAATTCATCAATTTCTTTAAAAACAGCCTCTCTGAATACTCTAGCCCTTTGTGGCTTTGTAAACACTTGCTTCAGCATTAAAAAATACCTGCCAATCTGCTTAATATAATTCATTTTTTTTGTTTTTGCTAAAGTATTAAAAAATCGTTAACTGTATTGTAGTTTTTATTCATGTAGTTATTTTATGTACTTTTGATAACTTGAAAAAATTTAAAAAATGAAAAAAACTATTTTAATTTCTGTTTTATCTCTATCCTTATTAATTATTACAGGTTACAAACTTAAAAGCAAAAATACCAAAAAACCAAAATTAGTTGTGGGTATTGTTATTGATCAAATGCGATACGATTATTTAGCACGCTTTGCAGATAGGTATGGTGAAAACGGATTTAAAAGAATTTTAAAAAACGGATTTTCATTACAAAACGCTCATTACAACTACATACCAACCTATACGGCTGTTGGGCATAGTTCAATTTATACAGGCACAACACCAAGTAACCACGGAATAATATCAAATGATTGGTACGATAAGTTTTTTGAAAAAAAACATTTATTGTGTTGATGATGAAAACTACAATACGGTTGGAAACACTTCTGATGGTGGCAAAAAATCACCATACAGAATGCTTACCACCACAGTTACTGACCAATTACGCTTAGCACAAAATATGAACGGAAAAGTAATAG
>JASJYW010000027.1:58607672-58633462 GCA_030386875.1 Morinoia aosen
TTGTAGAATTGGTTCACAACTATAAAATTAAAGTAAACGATTTACAAGGGTCTTTACGTCGCCAAAAATTTACCATTTCTGTTGGAGATGAGTTACCTGCAGGTATTTTAAAACTAGCTAAAATTTATATTGCTAAAAAGCGTAAGTTAAAGGTAGGAGATAAAATGGCAGGGCGTCACGGAAACAAAGGTATTGTGGCTCGTATTGTTAGAGCAGAAGATATGCCTTTCTTAGAAGACGGAACTCCGGTAGATATTGTATTAAATCCGTTAGGGGTACCATCACGTATGAATATCGGTCAGATTTACGAAACGGTTCTTGGTTGGGCAGGTCAAAAATTAAACACAAAGTATGCAACACCAATTTTTGATGGAGCATCTTTAGATGAAATTAATAAGTACACAGACCAAGCAGGTATTCCAAGATTTGGACACACCTATTTATATGATGGAGGAACAGGAAAACGTTTTGATCAACCAGCAACTGTTGGAGTAATTTATATGATTAAACTAGGTCATATGATTGAAGACAAAATGCATGCTCGTTCTATTGGACCATACTCATTAATTACACAACAACCATTAGGTGGTAAGGCTCAGTTTGGAGGTCAACGTTTCGGTGAAATGGAGGTTTGGGCTTTAGAGGCTTACGGGGCGTCAAGTATATTAAGAGAAATTTTAACAGTTAAATCTGATGATGTATTGGGTAGAGCTAAAACATACGAAAGTATTGTAAAAGGTGATACCATGCCAGAACCTGGCTTACCAGAGTCGTTTAACGTATTAATGCACGAACTTAAAGGTTTAGGTTTAGACGTTAAATTAGAAGAATAATATAATATTTACAGTAAAGCAGTAGTACTGCAACTGAACACTATAAAATAACATGGCAAGAAATAACGAAAAATACACTGTAAAAAAGTTTAATAAAATTTCAATTGGTTTAGCTTCTCCAGAATCTATTTTAGAAGTTTCTAAAGGAGAAGTATTAAAGCCAGAAACAATAAATTACCGAACGCACAAACCAGAAAGAGATGGGTTGTTTTGCGAACGTATTTTTGGACCTGTAAAAGACTACGAATGTGCTTGTGGAAAATACAAACGAATCCGTTATAAAGGTATTGTTTGTGACCGTTGTGGAGTAGAAGTAACCGAGAAAAAAGTACGTAGAGACAGAGTTGGGCATATTAATTTAGTAGTTCCAATAGCTCATATTTGGTATTTTAGATCATTGCCTAATAAAATGGGATACCTTTTAGGGTTGCCATCTAAAAAATTAGACATGATTATTTACTACGAACGTTACGTAGTAATTCAGCCAGGTATTGCAAAAAATATAGATGGAGAACCATTACAAAAAATGGATTTCCTTACGGAAGAAGAATATTTAGATATTTTAGAAACACTTCCGCAAGACAATCAGTATTTGGATGATGAAGATCCAAATAAGTTTATCGCAAAAATGGGTGCAGAGTGTTTGTTAGACCTTTTAGCACGAATAGATTTAGAAGGGTTATCGTACGAATTGCGTCATAAAGCAAATACAGAAACTTCTAAACAGCGTAAAACAGAGGCGTTAAAGCGTTTAAATGTTGTTGAAGCGTTTAAAGATTCTCAAAAAAATAGAGACAATCGTCCAGAGTGGATGATTATGAAAGTAATTCCGGTAATTCCACCAGAATTACGCCCGTTAGTGCCATTAGATGGTGGTCGTTTTGCAACTTCCGATTTAAACGATTTATATCGTAGAGTAATTATTCGAAACAACCGTTTAAAAAGGTTGGTGGAAATAAAAGCTCCTGAAGTTATTTTACGAAACGAAAAACGTATGTTACAAGAATCGGTAGATTCATTGTTTGATAACACACGTAAATCTTCAGCAGTAAAAACAGAATCTAACAGACCATTAAAATCGTTATCAGATTCATTAAAAGGAAAACAAGGGCGTTTCCGTCAAAACTTACTTGGTAAGCGTGTAGATTATTCTGCTCGTTCGGTAATTGTTGTGGGACCAGAGTTAAAACTTTTTGAATGTGGTATTCCAAAAGATATGGCTGCAGAGCTTTACAAACCTTTTGTAATTCGTAAATTAATTGAAAGAGGTATTGTAAAAACAGTAAAATCTGCTAAGAAAATTATTGATAAAAAAGAACCTGTTGTTTGGGATATTTTAGAAAATGTAATTAAAGGACACCCCGTTTTATTAAACCGTGCGCCTACACTACACAGGCTTGGTATTCAGGCATTTCAGCCAAAACTTATTGAAGGAAAAGCTATTCAGTTACACCCATTAGTATGTACGGCGTTTAATGCCGATTTTGATGGAGACCAAATGGCGGTTCACTTGCCTTTAGGACCAGAAGCTATTTTAGAAGCGCAGTTATTAATGTTGGCTTCTCATAATATTTTAAATCCAGCAAATGGTGCGCCCGTAACAGTACCTTCTCAAGATATGGTTTTAGGTCTTTATTATATGACCAAAGAGCGTAAATCTACACCAGAAGTAGCTATTAAAGGAGAAGGTTTAACATTCTATTCTCCAGAAGAAGTTACTATTGCTTTTAATGAAGAAAAAGCCGATTTAAATGCAATTATAAAAGTTCGTACTAAAGACCTTGATAAATCAGGAAATTTAGTAACTAAAATTATTGAAACCACTGTTGGGCGTGTTTTATTTAATGAAGTTGTTCCTGAAGAAGCAGGGTATATTAACGAGGTATTAACGAAAAAATCGTTAAGAGGAATTATTAGCAATATTTTAAAAGCTACTGATATACCTACCACAGGTAAGTTTTTAGACCAAATTAAAAATATGGGATATAAATTTGCCTTCCAAGGAGGGTTATCTTTTAGTTTAGGAGATATTATTATTCCAGAAGAAAAACAAGCTATGATTGATGAAGCAAATACAGAAGTAGATGCAATTGTAGCGAATTATAATATGGGTATGTTAACCAACAAAGAGCGTTACAATCAGGTAATTGATATTTGGGGTTCTACAAATACAAGGTTAACAGAACTATCAATGAAACGTTTACGAGAAGACCAACAAGGGTTTAACTCGGTATTTATGATGTTGGACTCTGGAGCGCGTGGTTCTAAAGAGCAAATCCGTCAGTTAACAGGTATGCGTGGATTAATGGCGAAACCTAAAAAATCTACTGCAAGTGGAGGAGAAATTATTGAAAACCCTATTTTATCAAACTTTAAAGAAGGATTATCAATTTTAGAATACTTTATTTCTACACACGGTGCTCGTAAAGGACTTGCTGATACTGCCTTAAAAACAGCCGATGCAGGGTATTTAACACGTCGTTTGGTAGATGTATCTCAAGATATCATTGTTAACGAGTTTGATTGTGGTACTTTAAGAGGGTTGGATATTGAGCCGTTAAAGAAAAATGATGAAATTGTAGAATCTTTAAGCGAGCGTATTGAAGGACGTGTTTCTTTACACGATGTGTATGCTCCTGAAACGGATGCTATAATAGTAGGAGCAAACCAAGAAATTACTCCAAAATTAGCATTAAAAATTCAAGAAGCGGGTATTGATAAAATTGAAGTTCGTTCACCATTAACCTGTGAATCGAAAAAAGGAATTTGTGCAAAATGTTACGGACACAGTTTGGCAACATTAAAAATGGCACAAATAGGAGAGGCAGTAGGTGTTGTGGCAGCACAATCTATTGGAGAGCCAGGAACCCAGTTAACCTTACGTACGTTCCACGTAGGAGGGGTTGCAGGTAATATTTCGGAAGAAAATAAATTAACAGCAAGGTTTGAAGGAGCCGTTTCTATAGATGATTTACGTACCGTAAAAGGGAAAGATAACGACGGAAAAGAAGTAGATGTTGTAATTTCTAGAACTGCAGAAATTAAAATAGTTGACAAAAAAACAGGTATTACTTTAAGTACCAATGTAATTCCTTATGGTTCGTATATTTTTGATAAAGATAGAAAAACAATTAAAAAAGGAGATGCTATTTGTCAATGGGATCCATTTAACGGAGTTATTGTTTCAGAATTTAAAGGGGTTGTAAAATTTGACAACTTAGAGCAAGGTATTAACTATGCTGTAGAAATTGATGAGCAAACAGGTTTCCAAGAAAAGGTAATTACTGATTCTAAAAACAAACGAATTATTCCATCATTAATTATTGAAGATAAAGACGGTAATACGTTACGTTCTTACAGTTTACCAGTAGGGGCACACTTAATGGTAGCTAATGGTGATAAAGTTGAAACAGGAAAAATATTAGTAAAAATACCTCGTAAATCTGGTAAAGCAGGGGATATTACAGGAGGTTTACCACGTGTAACAGAGTTATTTGAAGCACGTAATCCATCAAACCCAGCCGTAGTTGCAGAAATTGATGGAGTAGTAACTTTCGGTAAAATTAAAAGAGGAAACAGAGAAATTATTATTGAATCGAAAACGGGGGAAGTACGAAAATATTTAATAAAACTTTCAAGTCAAATTTTAGTTCAAGAAAACGACTTTATTAAGGCGGGTATGAATTTATCGGATGGAGCAACAACTCCTGCAGATATTTTAAAAATTAAAGGTCCAGCAGCTGTACAAGAGTTTTTAGTAAATGAAATTCAAGAAGTATATCGTTTACAGGGTGTAAAAATTAACGACAAACATTTTGAAGTTGTTGTAAGACAAATGATGAATAAAGTTAGAATTATAGACTCTGGAGATACCTTATTCTTAGAAAATCAATTAGTACACAAAAGCGACTTTATTGAAGATAATGATGCCATTTACGGAATGAAAGTTGTTGAAAATGCTGGAGATTCAGAAAAATTAAAAGAAGGGCAAATTATTACGGCTCGTCAATTAAGAGATGAAAATTCGTTATTACGTAGAAATGATAAAAATTTAGTTGTAGCACGTGATGCAGAACCAGCAACTGCCGAGCAAATACTGCAAGGTATTACTAGAGCATCGTTACAAACAAAATCGTTTATTTCGGCGGCGTCTTTCCAAGAAACAACAAAAGTATTAAATGAAGCAGCCGTTAACGGTAAAATTGATACTTTAGAAGGCTTGAAAGAAAATGTAATTGTTGGTAAGAAAATACCAGCAGGAACAGGTATGAGAGCGTATGATGATATTATTGTAGGTTCTAAAGATGAGATAGAAAAAAGTTTTTAAAATACGTTTAATCGTGTAATTGTTTAAAAGTTGAATTGTTTACTGTATTAATTACAATTTACAATTCAACTTTTTTATAACTCAAAGATGATACATTTACACAATTCAACAATTACACACATTTAAAATGGAAGAAAAAAAAGATCATCAGTTAAATATTGAATTGGATGAACAAATAGCCGAAGGAACGTATAGTAATTTGGCAATTATAAATCATTCAACATCGGAGTTTATAGTAGATTTTATAAACATAATGCCAGGTGTACCAAAAGCAAAAGTAAAGTCGAGAATTATTTTAACGCCCCAGCATGCAAAACGATTGTCTAAAGCATTAGCAGAAAACATTAGAAAGTTTGAAAAAGCAAACGGAGAAATAAAGGATTACGAACAGCCACCCATTCCTTTAAGTTTTGGACCAACGGGTCAGGCATAATTTTATTGAAGTATAAAAAAAAAACTCGCAATTTGCGAGTTTTTTTATACGTTGTTGAAAGGTTTTTATTATTATCTATCTTTCTCTGTAATCTATACTTTTAATTTTGCCAAATCCTGTATAAGAATTTACTAATTCTATTTGACCGTTAACAGGGGGAACACGATACATTTCTAATGTTCCATTAGAACCTTCGGTGCCAGCAGGATTATAACTAGCAACAATTAGTTGATTTTTTAGCTCTATATATTCCGTATTTTTTACTCTAAAAAACTGTTGAAATTTTAAAAGTGTAATTGTTTCCGAGCCTTTGTCTAACATTAATTTGGCTTTTTTTGAATTAAAGTTATATTGATACACTTTACTGCCTACAGCATAAAATAAATAACCATATTGAGGGTTAATAGCATAATGTGTGGCTTGGTCAAATTCAGGTGCCGTAATTTCATCATAATATATTTCTTTTCCAGGTCCTGTTGTAAAGATTCCTAAATAGTTTTTGTTACTGGTTTCGTCTTTAACGATAGCAAAGGTAGAATTATTATAATATTCATATCGACTTTGATAATTATTAGCTATCATATAAACTAATTTTTTTCCATTTAATTTGTTAAATATTGTTTCTTTTCCTGTAGGTTCAAATAACCTCCCATCAAAAGATAAAAAACGTTTGTTATCTTCGTCGTAAACAGTAGCGGTTTCAAAAAAATTTCCAATGGCAATTATGGGCGAAATGTTAACATAATTTATACCATCTAAGGTATTTGATCTACTATTGTATTTGGAAGAAGAACCAAAAAGAGTATAAGTATATAAATTCCCATTTTGTATCATAATTGTTTGAATACCTTGCCAGTTATATGTTCTTGAAACAATATTATCTACTTGTAAGTTAGCAGGTTGTGAACTTGGGTTGAAAAATAATTTAGAAAAGTTATAAGACTCCATCCATTCTTCCGCTTCTAGTACGGTTGTTGCATTACCCGTTGTAGTTATATAAATTCCAAATTCAGAAGTGTTAACAGGGGTTGTATAAATAAACTTAGCTTCTCCTTCTAGTTTTAAAGGAGAGTTTATAAAACTTAAAATATCGTGGTATTCTTTATATACTCCATCTTCAACTTTCGAAAGCATGTCAAGCCTTGCGTTTCCGTTGGCATCACTTAAAACCATCCATCCTTCGTAAATAGGACTTATAATAAAGAGTTTAAAATCGAATTGAAATTCTATATTTGTAGTTAAATCGGTTACAGTGTAATACATTGTGTATCCATCTATAGGTAAACTAATATTTCCTGTTAACTCTTTTTCAGTAGAAAGCGTAGTAATTTCAAGGGTGGTTGAATTTAAAGCTTCCCATTTATAGCTGTATTCATTGTTTTGATTTTCTGATTTTTTTGTAAAAACTAGCGAGGGTTTAAAATTAAAAACATCAGTACTTTTATCAAGAATGTATTTTTCTTCTAAATTTTCAACTTTAACTTCATTAATGTCAGTATAGTTATAATTACCTACATCGGGCATACATGCTGTTATTAGTAGAAGAATAACTACTACAGTACTATATTTTTTTATTTGTGTTAGCATTTTTTATGTTTTTATAATGATTTATATTTTGCTATTCAGGTAAAGTCATTTCTGTTCCATCGTCTTCTAAAATAGGTGTACCCATATTTTTTTGCTCATCTAAATAAGCTTTTAATTTTTTAGCATATGAGCTTACGCGGGAATATTCAGAATTATTTTGCGTATTATATTTTGGTAATGGGATTTTATTTACGGTTGCTATTAAGTTTATTTTTTTTGCTGAAAACTTTCCAAATCTATTTTCAACTTTAGACCAAAATTCAGGCTCTGTTAAAAAATCGGAAATAACAATTTCAAACTGATTATAGCTAACAGTTCTTTTTTTTTGAAAATACTTTTGAGTTCCGAACAAATTTGCTTTAAAATTCTCATTTTCTACTAATTCTAACTTTAATGATAATGATTTACTTTCCATTTCCGTTGTTCGAATTAATTTTATAGGAATATAGTTAAACACACTATCAGCAGGTATTACAACATCACCAACTATTTGAAAATGAACATTAGGTTTAGCTGTAGATTCTTCCATAATTTTAAGTTCAACAGTTCGGTCTTTATTACTTACAAAACCTTGTACTTTTATGGGTATATATACAAGCGTATCCGCTTTTTTATCATCAAGTAAATCGTAACCAAAGGATACAGATATACTATCTCTAAGATATTCATTTTTGGGTGGACTGTTTTTTCCTTCTTTAGCCCACATAAAGTAAACAATATTGTTTGTATTAAATGTAGAAAGTTCACTTTTAGTACAGGCTAAAAAATGGAAACATACAAAACCAATAACTATTATTTTTATACTTTTTTTCATAATTTTATATAATTTTTAACGATAATCTGTTTCAGAAGTAGGGATTGGTAATACATATTTGGAAGCATCCATAGTAATATTTGAAGAGCCACTACCATTTAGAATATTAGCAATTTTTTTTCTTTTATAATAAAAGAATAACTGCCCTTCTCCAAAAAATTCTTTTCTATATTCTTTTAATATTTCTTGTTGTATACTTACATTGCTCGGTAAGTCCTCTAATCCTCTATTATATCTTACCGTATTTAAATATTTTATAGCTTCGTCTTTGTTTGTTTCTGTTTCTGCAGCAATATAGTACATTTCAGAAATTCGTATAAGTGGTTGAATAAAAGCTTTTTCTCCATTTCCAGTTGCCCTAGTGAATTTTGAAAACACTAATGATGTAGTTCCATTCGGAGGGCTTTCCCAAGAAGACTTGTAGCGATAATCATCGTTTTTGGTGCTTTCAAAAGCCTCCTCCAATTTTTCATACGAAGATGTTAAGAAAAATTGTGCTTCAATAAACTGGAAATAATTTGCGAACCGACCGTATAAGTTATTGTTATAGATAGAAAAAATTATTTCGGAAGAAAAAATAGGATTGGAATCGGTTACCCCAGAAGAGGCTGCCCAAGGAAACCATTTTCCAGCTTCGTTAATAACTGTTTTTGCATTAATTAATGCTTCTGTATTGTTTCCTGCATATAAATTTACTCTTGCCTGTAGTGCTTTTATGGCATAAAAATTGAATCTTAAATTTCGTCGATAATTATCATCAGAAACATCTTTTAATCCATTTATTATTCCAACTTGTTTAATAGGGTCGTTCTTTAATAATTGTTCCGCGGTATTTAAATCGTCTATTATTTTTTCTATTACTTGTTTGGCTGTTAAAACTTCTTTTAAAGTAATTTTATTATCTGTGTTGTAAGGAATTGCCACATCACCCGCGTTGGTTTTGTAAATAGGACCAAATAGCCTTAGTAAATCGAAATGGATCATGGCACGAAGCCCAATAACTTCTCCTTTTAGTATGTTTTCTTCTTCTTCTGTTAAGTTATTAGTATATGTGTTTAATCCGTAAATAAAATTGTTAATAATGAAAATATTGGAATAAGCCTCACTCCATATTGCATCAATTTGCGATTGTAATGCTCCATAATTATGACTCCCAAAGTTAGCAACTACAATATTATTATTTCTAAACTCTTCAGTATCATATAGTTGAGCCATAAAATCTACTGCACCAAAAGCTAAATCATCTCCATAACTAGCTTTTTCAGCCATATTAATGTAAATACCATTTAGTGCTTGAATTATTTTTGGCTTAGAGCTAAACACTTGTTCTTCCAAATATCTGTCTTCGGGTTGTACATCAAGGTATTTATCACACGATGTTATAAATAAGCATCCAAAAAAGGTTAGTATATATATAAAATTTGTTTTCATAATTTTTTTACTTAGAAGTTAGCATTTAATTTAAATGAAACCGTACGAGAAAAAGGATAGTCCGTTCCGCGTTCAGCTTGTATTGATGAAATCCTAAAAATATCATTCATATAAGCATTTAAGCGTAAGCGTTTTAAACCCAAACTGTTCATCCATTTTTTATTTTTAAATTCATATCCAATGTTTATAGATTCTCCTATAAGAACATTTTCCTCCTGAATAAAACGAGAAGATATACGGGTATATCTATTTTCAAAAGGGAGGTTTATAGCTCTAAATGCCGCTACATCTCCAGGGGATTTCCAACGAAGGGTTAAGGCTCTGGCATCTAAATTTTCACGTCCTTTAAGATAAAGGTTTTCTATTTTGTTAAATAAGGCTTGGTTTAAAACATCACCACCTAACCTATATCGCATATTAATACCCAATGTGAAATTTTTTATACGTAAATTACTACTTAAAACGCCTTCTAAATCGGGTCTTAAATTCCCTACAACTACTTCATCATCAATATTGTATTCGTAAGTTGGTTTACCATCTTTGGTTAAAAATATTTCTTCACCATTTGCGGGGTCAATGCCTAAAGAACGTATTGCCCATATATCATCAGGGCTATATCCATTTCTATAACGTAATAGCTGTTTGCTAACTACAGATCCCTTATAATTAGATCCCGATAATTCATCTATAGTGTCTTCAGTTAAGGTTTCTGTGTCAACATCAAATTTACTATACTCATTTTTTGTGATACTTCCTGTAAGCCCTAAAGTCCAAATAATATCATTTTTAAGGTTATAAATAGGAGATACACTAATCTTTGCTTCTATACCCTTTGTATTCATAATTCCTGTGTTAATGGCTAATTTTTTAATACCTATAGAAGAAGGATAACTTAAATTAACAATTAAAGGGTCCGATATTTTTAAAAAAGAATTAATGGTTGCATTTAGCCTGTTATTAAATAAGCTAGCATCTACACCAGAGCTAAATTGCAGCGTGTTTTGCCATTTTAAATTGGTGTTAGCAAATTCAGTTAAGTCTAGTCCTTGCCCAAAAGGAATTACAACACTGTCAAATTGGTATAAAGTAGTTGAGGATAAGTCTCCAAATTGTTGATTTCCTACAAGCCCAATATTACTAAAAATTTTCAGCAAAGAAACTTTTTCAGGATTGATTTTTAAGGCATTTTGTAAGTTAATACCTGTTCCAAAAGACCAAAACGGAGAATACTTTTCATTAGAACCAAAAGCCGTACTACCATCAAGACGATACGTAAAATCAAAAAGTATGGTTCTATTATACGTATAGTTAATACTTGTTAATAAATTAAAACGCCTAAATTTTCTATTTACTGCACTAGGAACTTGCCCTCCTTGATAGCCAAAACTAAAAGCAGGGTTTCCATTGGTAGCATCTGGAAAACCATCCGTTCTGAAACCTAAAATTTTACCATTTGTTTCTTCTATTTCAGCCCTTACACTAGCACTAATTTGATGCTTGTCGTCATTAAAAGTATTTGCATAAGTAGCCATAGCATTCCCTCTGTAACTAAACTGACTGTTTTTTTGATTTGTATAAAACCCTCTTAACCTAATATCGGTGCTTTTATATAGTTCTGGAGGAGAAAAAAAATCACTTTCAGTATTATTTCCTGTTATTTGAAAGTTAGCTTGTAGTCTAAAATTGTTATTAAGGTTATATATGGCCTGTATAATATTTGAAATTTCAAGATTGGATTTATTATCTATTGGGTTTAGAGTAGCTCTGTATAATGGATTTACATCCTCATAGGTGTTGTATTGTTCTCCGTATCCGTTATACATTCTTAAATAGCGTGAAATATTCCCATTTTCATCCGTTTTTCTTACGTATGGGCTAGCCTTTGCAAATTCAGAAAAAGACCCATGAGGAGATTCATTAGCGTCATACCCACTTATTCTTAATATATTAGAAATGTTTAGTTTTTCTGTTCTATACATTAAATTAATTTCTCCGCCCCAAGTTTCTCTGTTAGATCCTTCCATTACTCCTTGTAAGTTTCTATAATTTAAACCAACACTATAGGTAAAGTTATCTCCACCACCTCCAACAAAAATTGAATGACCAAGGGTTGTTCCAATTTGTAAAGGTTCGCTTAACCAATAGGTGTTTACGCCACGCTCTGCCTCTGCTAAAAAAGCATTGTACTGTTTTTTTAGCGTATAAATTAGTTCAGCATCCTCTATTCTTGTTGGATTAAATCTCTGCCAAACATTAGCTCTATCTTCAAACTCTAATTTTTGTTTAGCATTCATAAGGTTGTAATCACTAAGGTCGGGCATTTCAACAATGGCATCTGCAGTATAGGTAATTTGTAAACCTCTTTTTGGCGTTAATGTTTCAATAACAAAAACCCCATTGGCTGCTTTTGCACCATACATAGCTGTAGAAGCGGCATCTTTTAAAATAGTTATCGATTTTACGCGATTCATATCTAAATCGATAATGGTTCTTAAAGAAGTTTCAAATCCGTTTAAAATAAATAACGGTAGGTTAGGGTTATTCCCAAACTCATCTCTTAAGTCTTCCGTAGTTAAGCTTGTTTTACCTCTAAGTTCTATATCTGGTAATCTATTAGGGTTAGATCCTAAACTATTATTTTCAACAATAACAAAGGAAGGGTCTAAGGTTTTTAAGCTTTGTATCATGTTTAAGTTACCAATAGCTTGGAGTTCTTCTCCTTTTATTGTTCTAGTGGCTCCTGTAAAACTTTCTTTTTTCTTGTCTACAACCCCAGTAACAATAACTTCATCCAAACCAGCAAAATCTTCTTCTAACTGAACATTTATAACTTTTTTATCTTTTATTGCTATTTCTAGAGTTTTATGCCCTAAATAACTAAAAACAAGTGTATTGTTTTTTTTAGTGGTAATGGTATAATTCCCATCAAAATCTGTAGTTGTACCTGTTTTTTCTTCTTTAACCATTACTGTAACACCAATTAAGGGTTCCCCATTCTGGTTTTTTACATTGCCATTAATTGTAATTTTTTCTTGCTCTATGTGTTCAAGAGAATATGTGTTGTTATTGCTATCATTTTTTTTAGAAAAAGAAAATAGTATAGTAGTACAAAATAACAGTGCTGCTAATATTCGTTTTCTGTTAAGAAAGAATAAAAAAAAGTGCTCTTTTTTTAAAAATGAAAAGGGTAATTTAAAATTAGTTATTTTTTTCATATTCATTAATTATATGGTTTAAAATTGCGTAAAATGTTAATTTAAAGATGCTTTTTTAGATATACGTGTTTGTTGATTGTACAATTATAGTAAAAAAAATAATTAATTAACATTTTTTTAAGAAAAAAACAATATACATAAAAAATCCTAGAATGTTACATTTTTAACATTCTAGGATTTTTTATTAGTTTAGGTGCTTACTTATTGTAAAGTGTATTATTTAACCCTAGATAAAAATTCTTTATTCATTTTTATGTAATCGTCATTTCCTGCTTTTTCAGCTTCTATTAAAGATGATTTAGCTGCTTTAATAGCACCATTTATATCGCCCGATTTTTCTAAAATTAAAGCTTGTTTACGTAAAAAGTAAAATAGTGGTTTATTACTGGTCATTTCTACCGCTTTGTTAATCCACATTTTCGCTTTGTTTATGTCTTTATTTTCTTCTAAATAATAAGATGCTGCGTTGTAGTAATCTCTACTGCTTGGTCCGTTCATTGCATTTTCAATGTTTTCAGTAACCATTTTATCAGTTTCTAACTGAAAAGGAATTTCAATATATGTATTTTCCCAAAGCATACTTAAAGCAAAGCTATTGTTGGTTAAATTGTCGAACGTTATTGTAAAAGTTTCAATTTTCATAGGAATATTAAATACCTCTACGCTTGTTTTTAAAGCAACTTTGCTTTCGTCCCAATTTTTTGGATTTCCCCAGTTGGTAATATCAGTATAAAAAATTACGTCCCAAGAGGTTTTATTTGGTATGGTAAAAATTGCGTAAGTTCCTTTTTTTAAAGTTTTTCCTTTAATGCTAACATCATTATTAAAAGTAATTTTGGTGTTTTCGTTTGCACCTGTTCGCCATACTTTTCCGTAAGGAACTAAATTGCCAAAAACGGTTCTTCCTTTCAT
Source organism: Morinoia aosen (assembly GCA_030386875.1). NCBI lineage: Eukaryota > Metazoa > Arthropoda > Malacostraca > Amphipoda > Talitridae > Morinoia > Morinoia aosen. Next base: position 58,621,225 of record JASJYW010000027.1, read on the forward strand.
ACTTGGTCTTGAATATTCCAAAGTGAAATCGGTTAAACCAACAGTTTGGGTAATTGTTGATAATGGGCTAGGTTGCGGTGTTTTTACTTGTGCATTTACATTGTAAACGGTAGCCAAAAAGCAAAAACATAAAAATAAATTTTTCATAAAATAATTATTGATTAGTAGCCTTAAAGTTACGTTGTTAAAACAACACACACTGTTAATAAAATATTAAATTAGCTATATTTTCGTTTCCTTAAATAATTGAAAACAAATCCAAAAACAGTTAATAAGGCTAGTGGAAGCAAAATATTAAAAACTTGCCAATAGGTACGCTGGTTATACGCTTGTTCTTTATCTAAAATATTTATTTTAAGCGATTTGTTTTTTAATTCTAGCAAATCATTATCGTTTAACAGATAATTTACCGCATTTAATAAAAAATCTTTGTTTCCAAATTCTTCTCCTGTCCATTTATCAACAGACAAGTCAACGGGTTTTCCTTTTAAAATTTGATTTTTTGCAATATCTCCGTCTGAAATAACAATCATTTTATTGTTGGTAGAATTTTCTTTAAAAAGTGATGTTTCAAAAGGTTTTACTCGGTTTTTATAAGCCGAATTAAAAGAGCCTTCTAGCAAAACAGCAAATAATTGAAAGCCGTTGTTATATTCACTTTCTAAAGGTTGCTCGGCAATAGATTGCAACTGAATAATTTGTGGCGTTCCTACTTTTTTTGTTAACAATGAACTTACTAATAGCGGTGTTTTTTTTATGAAACTATTTTTTAATGTGTCAATTTGATTGGCAAATTGTAACCGAACAGGCAAAATATTTTTAGTAATTGTATGATTTGGGTTGCCGTTTACCAGTGGATGATAAAACCAGTCTAAATTTTGAAATTGTGGCTGATTGCCAATATTTCCCGTAGCTAACGGAATTTTAGCAGCATACAAATCTTTAATTAGTGTGTAATTAATTCGAATGCCGTAATTAAATAGCAAATCGGTTAGGTTTAAATCTCTTGGATAGGCTAACATTTGTCCGCCATTAAATAGGCTGTCTTGGTCGGCTTGTACATTGTCAATCATCCAAAGTGTTTTTTTGCCGCTGGTTATAAATTGGTCTAAAGTAAATTTTTCGTTTTCAGTAAATTGTTCCGTTGGTTTGGCAATAATGGCTAAATCGTATTCGGTTAGTTTTTGTAAGGTTTGTTGTGGATTTTTTTCAACCGAATCTAATGTAAACTTCGCTAAATGATATTTTTTACCAAGTTCTTTTAAAAAACTATACAATTCAATATCTTTTAATTCGCCATTACCCGATAAAACAGCAATTTTTTCTTTCTTATTTTTAAAAATAGCGTGAATTGTGTTACTAAAGCCATATTCTAAATTTTCAACGGCTTTTTGCAATTTATCTTCTTGTGATTTTACAATTCCTGAAGGAAGTAAATTTACAATTTCAGTCTTTTTTTGGTAATTTATTTCTGCCCAAGGAAAAATAATGGCTTCGCTAAGTTTACCATCTTCTTCTACGGTAAGTTGGCTTGGTATCATTTCTTTCTTTATGAGCTGCTCTCTAATTTTATCAGGATTTATAAACTGAATTTTAATATTGCCATTTCGTGCTTTAAGTTCTTCTAAAAATTGACGCGTTTCTACTTGTAATCGTTTAAATTCTGATGGAAAATCACCTTCCAAATACACTTTTATAAATAAAGGAGCATCAATAGTGTCAACAATATTTTTGGTGGTTTTACTAAGCGAATATCGTTTGTCTTCCGTAAGGTCAAAACGGTTGTACAGCAAACTGCCTAAATAATTTATTGTTAAAACAAAAACAACAATAAAACCAATGGGTTGCCATTTTTTATTCATTGGTTATTTGTGTTTTGGTTATAAATAAAAATAGAAAAGTAAGGCTAATGAAGTAAATAATGTCTCGTGTGTCTAAAACGCCACGAGAAATACTCTTAAAATGCTCGTAAATACCAAATTGCCGAATACTATAGCCTGAATTATTAAAAGAATTGGCAATGGTATCAAAGCCATAAAAAAACAAAAAAGTAATAAACACGCCAAGTATAAAGGCAATGATTTGATTTTTTGATAGCGTAGAAGTAAACAAACCAATTGCAGTATAGGTTGCAGCTAAAAATAGCAATCCAATGTATGAGCCTAAAATACTGCCAAAATCTATATTTCCAACTGGGGTGGCTAATTTATAAATTGTAAAAACATATGTAATTGTTGGTAATAACGCAACGATGGTTAACAACAACGAAGCCCAAAATTTACCCAATACAATTTGCCAATTGGTTATGGGTCTTGTTTTTAAAATTTCTATCGTTCCGCTATGCAATTCGTCCGAAAAACTTTTCATGGTTATTGCGGGTATTAAAAATAGAAATATCCAAGGTGTTAAATAAAAAAAGCTGTTCAAATCAGCAAAACCAGCGTTTAGGATGTTAAAATCGTCTTTAAAAACCCAAAGAAACAATCCGTTTATAACTAAAAAGATGCCAATTACCAAGTAGGCAATAGGCGAAGCAAAAAACGAGTTAAATTCTTTTTTTAAAATAGCTATCATATTTAATTTTTAATGCGAGAAAAATTTAAGGTAAACTTTCTATTTTATCGGCACTCCAAGCGTATGGTTTGTTATTAAACAGTTGTTTGGTTTTTGCCCAAATTCCTTTAAATAAGGCAGAGTTTCGGTAATTTTCTAAATCTTGTTCTGTTTCCCAATAACTGTACGTAAAAAAAGTGTTTTGGTTGTTTTTATCTCTGTACAACTCTAATAAACGACAACCTTTTGCTTTTCGTATATCTTTTTTTTGATTGTCGAAATTAGTTAAAAATTCATCAATTTTATCTTCCTTAAAACTTAATTTTACAATTCGTACAAACATTTTTCAATTATTTTTTTGGTGAAATTTTTTAGAAGAAATCAACCGTTATGGCATCTCTATAATTTAAGCCCAGTAAAGAGCTAGCACCACCAACGGTTTTTAAATTACTTCTGTAAATGGCAATTTCTAAAAAGCCTGCCGAGTTAAAAAGAGCTAATTTTTCTCCATCATTCTGCCTATTAATTTCAGGTATCGAGTAATCAACAATTTCGTTATACGTTTTGTTTATTTTATTAAAAGTATATCGTCTGGCAGAAATTTTAAAGGTTCTGCCTTTTCCAATTTCGTTAAATAATTTCTTACTAATGTTGCTAATTACGTTTCCATAATTATCAATATACACCACACAACCAATAATTTGTGTTTCGTTTTGATTAATTTTTGGTTGTACTTCAGCAACTTTTTTCAAACTGTTTGTTTCTTTACCAATAACATCTAAACTTCCACCACGAGCAATAAAACAAGCAACTTTTACAAATACATCAAGTACAGGAAAACTACTAACAATTCTATCGTGAATGTTAATTTCAACAATTTTTTTAGGATTAATTTCAGAAATAATCATAGAAATCAATCCGTTATCTGGGCAAATAAAATAATGTTCGTCCAAAAACAGTGCAATATGTTTGTTTTCTACACTTATTTCAGAGTCTATACCAACAATATGTATGGTTCCGTTCGGGAAACTTTTGTAAGAATTTTTTAAAATATAAGCCGTTTCAGTAATATTGAATGGCGAAATTTGATGCGAAATATCTACAATTTTGGCGTCGGGTAATTCGGTATAAATAGCTCCTTTTATAGCGCCTACAAAATAATCTTTGGTTCCAAAATCGGTTGTTAGTGTAATTATAGACATTAAAAGTACCTGTTAATATAATTGTGAAAAAAAGTAAAAAATTTAACACAAAGCTACACAATTCTAAAAATTTATCGATAAATTTATTGGGTAAAAAATAAGAATTAAAAACAAAAGGCATTTGAACGAACGTATTATAGAATTAACCGATATAAATCCTAAAGATTTTTTTGGTACTCAAAACAGCAATATTGCACTGCTAAAAACCTATTTTCCTAAAATAAAAATAGTTGCCAGAGGAAATACGTTAAAAATTTTTGGCGAAGCAGAACTTTTAAACGATTTTGAAAAAAGAGTTGAAAGAATAATTAAGTATTTTAATAAATACAATAAATTAGACGAAAACAGCATAGAACGACTCGTTACATCAACAGGGCAAGAAGAAAAAACGAATACAAAAGATGTGGATGTTTTAGTACATGGCGTTAGCGGTAAGTTAATAAAAGCTCAAACTGAAAACCAGCGAAAAATGGTTTCGTTAATGCAAAAGAATGATATGCTTTTTGCGGTTGGTCCGGCAGGAACAGGAAAAACCTATACGGCAGTTGCTTTGGCAGTGAAGGCATTAAAGGAAAAAGAAGTACGCCGAATTATTTTAACAAGACCCGCAGTGGAGTCGGGTGAAAATTTAGGATTTCTTCCGGGCGATTTAAAAGAAAAGTTAGACCCATACATGCAACCTTTATACGATGCCTTGCGGGATATGATTCCACACGAACGCTTAGAATCTCATTTGGAAAAAGGCGTTATACAAATTGCACCTTTGGCTTTTATGCGTGGTAGAACCTTAGACAATGCCTTTGTAATTTTAGACGAAGCGCAAAACACAACGCACAACCAAATGAAAATGTTTTTAACTCGTATGGGGAAAAACGCAAAATTCATCATCACTGGAGATCCTGGTCAAATAGATTTGCCTCGTAAACAAGTGTCTGGACTTAAAGAAGCTTTATTAGCCTTAAAAGATATAGAAGGCATAGAACAGGTGTATTTAGACGATAAAGATGTGGTGCGCCACCGATTGGTGAAAAAAATTATAGCAGCATACAAAGGTATAGAAACCGAATAATTTTTAGTTGTTAATAAGCGTTCTTTACGCTACTTTTGTATTTCAAGAACAAAATTTAAATGAATACAATTAACGAAACAAATTTTCAGTTTCCAAAACAAAAATCGGTTTACAAAGGAAAAGTTAGGGAAGTTTACAATATAAACAACGAGCTTTTGGTAATGATTGCTACCGATAGGCTATCCGCTTTTGATGTAATTCTGCCACGTCAAATACCGTTTAAAGGGCAAATTTTAAACCAAATTGCCACTAAAATGATGAATGATACCGCTGATATTGTTCCGAATTGGTTGTTATCAAATCCTGATGAAAACGTAGCAGTTGGGCATTTATGCGAACCATTTAAGGTAGAAATGGTCATTCGTGGGTATTTGTCTGGGCACGCAGCACGCGAGTACAAAGCTGGTAAAAGAGTTTTGTGTGGCGTTGAAATGCCAGAAGGATTAAAAGAAAACGATAAGTTCCCAAACCCAATCATTACACCATCAACCAAAGCCGATAATGGTGAACATGATGAAGATATTTCCAGAGAAGAAATTTTATCAAAAGGAATTGTTTCTGAAAAAGAGTATGCAGTTTTAGAAGATTATACACGTAAATTATTTGCAAGAGGAACCGAAATAGCCGCAAAAAGAGGCTTAATTTTGGTAGACACCAAATACGAATTTGGAAAAACCAAAGACGGCAACATTGTGTTGATTGATGAAATTCACACGCCCGATTCTTCTCGTTATTTTTATGCTGATGGTTATGAAGAAAGACAAGCGAAAGGAGAGGGGCAAAAGCAATTATCAAAAGAATTTGTGCGTCAATGGTTAATTGAAAACGGTTTTCAAGGGAAAGAAAATCAGCAAATTCCTGAAATGTCTGATGAAAAAATCATCGAAATTTCTAACCGATATATAGAATTGTACGAGCAAATTACAGGAGAAACCTTTGTAAAAGCATCTACAGAAAATGTATTACAACGAATTGAAAAAAATGTACTAACATTTTTAAAATCCTAAAAATTATAAAATTATGATTATAGAACCAAGAACAAGAGGATTTATTTGTTTAACCGCACATCCAACAGGTTGCGAGCAAAACGTAATCAATCAAATAGAATATATAAAATCGAAAGGAAAAATAAACGGAGCAAAAAAAGTGTTGGTAATTGGTGCTTCTACCGGATTTGGTTTGGCATCAAGAATTTCAAGTGCTTTTGGCTCGGATGCAGCAACGATTGGTGTGTTTTTCGATAAGCCTTCTGAACCAGGAAAAACGGGTTCAGCAGGATATTACAACACCGCAGCTTTTGAAAAACACGCTCATAAAGCTGGTTTGTATGCAAAAAGCATTAATGGAGATGCTTTTTCAAACGAAATAAAACGCGAAACGTTAGATTTGATTAAAAAAGATTTAGGTCAGGTTGATTTGGTAATTTATAGTTTGGCATCACCTGTTCGAACGCATCCTGATACGGGAGTTCGTTACAAATCGGTTTTAAAGCCAATTGGTGGCGTTTTTTCAAACAAAACAGTCGATTTTCATACAGGAGCAGTTTCAGAAGTTTCCATAAATCCTGCTGAAGGAGATGATGTTGCAAACACCGTCGCCGTTATGGGAGGTGAAGATTGGAAAATGTGGATGGATGCTTTAAAATCTGAAAATTTACTAGCCGAAAATGCAACAACGATTGCGTATTCTTATATTGGTCCAAAACTTACCGAAGCGGTTTATAGAAAAGGGACTATTGGTGCAGCAAAAGATCATTTGGAAGCTACCGCATTTGAAATTTCGGAGGCTTTAAAACCAATAGGAGGAAAGGCGTATGTTTCCGTAAATAAAGCGTTGGTAACGCAGGCTAGTTCCGCAATTCCTGTAATTCCGTTGTACATTTCATTATTGTATAAAACTATGAAAGCTAAGGGAATTCACGAAGGTTGTATAGAGCAAATTCAACGTTTGTATAGCGAACGACTTTTTGGAGGCGATTTATCGTTAGACGAATCAGGAAGAATACGTATTGACGATTGGGAAATGCGAGACGATGTACAAGCAGAAGTTTCAAAACTTTGGGACATTGCTACTACCGAAAACTTATCAGAAATTGGCGATTTAGAAGGCTATAGTAACGACTTTTTTAACTTGTTCGGTTTTAAAGTTGATGGTGTAAACTACAATGCCGATGTGAATGAAATGGTAGCAATACCGAGTATCAAATAAAAAAGATACGGTAAATTATTTTTCTACTGGGTCAACTTTTAAAAAAGAAGGGTGTTGCTCGATTGCGTATTCAATTTTTGTTATAATATCAGCAACACTTTCGTTTTCATAATCAATTTGTAAAGGTTCTTTAATAACCATAGATTGCAAAATGTTTCGCTTTTTTATTTGCAATCCTTTTTTGTCAAACGAGCGTCTAAAACCATCAATAACAATAGGTACTACTACGGGTTTGTGTGTTTTAATAATATGCGCCGTTCCACGTCTAATAGGTTTAAAAGCTGTGGTTGTTCCTTGCGGAAAAGTGATAAGCCACCCGTCATTTAACGCTTTTCCAATGTTGGAAATGTCGGACATTTTTACCTGTCTGTTCACATTTTTTCCTTCACTTCGCCAGTTCTATCAATAGAAACCGAGCCCGTGTAGGCAAATAATTTTGGCAGAAAACCAGCACGCATGGTTTCGCCAGCTGCAACGTAATATATGTTCAATTTCGGATTCCAGATGTACCCAATATTTTTTATGTTGTCAATTCTTCCTTTTAAAGAAGCGTTAAAAACGTGCAGCATTGCAGCTACATCAGCAAAATAAGTTTGATGATTGGAAATGAATAAAACATTGCTTTCAGGTAAATTTCTAATAATTTCCGAGCCCTCAATTTGCAAATCGTTAAACCTACGATAACGTCCGTGCGATATTATTCCAAAAATTCGAATTAACCATTTTTTTAAAAATAAAATATGTCCGAAAGGGTTCCTTTTAAATAAAGGCATAGGGTTTGTTTTTATTCGTTTTACTTTTTAAGAAAAATAGATAACAAAAATACAAAAAAATGATTGTTAAGTGTGTAAAAGTAGTTCTCTTATTTCGCTTAGCACCATTGCGGTTGCTCCCCAAACTACATAATTGTTTAGTTTAAAGCAAGGTACGTTTGCATTTTTCATATATGTGGTAGATAGGTTTACAGAAGTTATATTTTCATCATTTAACAAATCGTCAACCAATACTTCAATTGTTTTTGCTACTTCGTAATTCTTTTTGAATTCAGGTTTTTGGGTGGTAAATCCAATAAAAGGCGTGGCTAAAAAATTGCTTGGCGGAATGTAAACATCGGTAATTTCTCTAATTATTTCTATGCTATTTTTATGCACGCCAACTTCTTCAAAGGTTTCTCGCAAAGCAGTTTCTTTAAGTGAGGTATCTTTTGCATCTGTTTTTTCCACCAGGAAAACTAATTTGTGCTGAATGGGTGCCTTTATAACGTGCACGTTCGGTTAATAAAAAGTACGTTTTATGTTCTTCATTTGGATAAAACAATGCTAAAACGGCAGCTTTTTTAGGATTGTTAGCTTTTTATTTTTTCTTCAGGGTATTGCAACCGCATTTTTGGAGCTAATTTAAATTGTGCGGTTAATCCGCCTAATTCAGTTGTTTTTATTTTATTTATTTTTGATAAAAATATATTAAAATCCATATACTTGCTTGTTTCTACAAACTTATAAAAATGATGAATACCACTAACAAATTTCAAAAATTAATATTCGGGCTTCTTTTTGATGCGGTAGGCTATGTTTCGTATTTACTTCCTGGTTAGGTGAATATTTAGACGTAGTTTGGGCACCTCTTTCTGCCTATTTAATGACCAAGTTATACAAAGGGAAAAACGGAAAAGTAGCCGCTGTTTTTTCGTTTATAGAAGAAGCGCTGCCTTTTGTAGATTTTGTTCCAACCTTTACTTTAATGTGGTGCTACACCTATATTATTAAAAATGAAAAAGCACCTTTAAACGAAAACTAACGCAAAGTTTATTTTTTGAATAGAAAACCAAGTCCTAGGCGAGTTAAAAACTTTTTCTCAAAATTCCAAAAGAAGGTAAATTGCCCGAAAATCCAGCCAAAAACAGGAAGTGTTAGTTGATAAATAGGAAAAATTAATAAAATACGTAATGGCCAATAAATAAAGCTGTGCAAGTTTTCTGAAGACAATCCTAAAAAAAGCAGTAATGGGTTTGGCAACCCAAGCCGAAAAAGAGCCGTTAATGGCAAAAACCAAAAGAATAATAATTATTTGCCAATTATTTTCAATACCCCACCGCTGTTTTAATTTTTCCATTTTTTTAAATAAGAAATAAGTGCCACAAAGGTATAGAAAAGAAAAAGGTCGAACAAATTATTATTGTTCGACCCTTTTGACACTTTCTTTATGATTTAGATTTATTTTTTGCCAAACAGACCACCTAAAAGGCTTCCTAAACCACCAGACGATTTGCTTTTTCCTAAAACCATACCTGCTACATCGTCAATTACGCTTCCGTCACCATCAGCATCTAGTATTTTTTCTAAAAGCTTTGCTCTTCTTTAGCTTGGTTCCCACCCAATAGACCTCCTAATAAACCTGTTAAGTCTGAAGGATTATTAACATTATTTTGCTTTGTTTGTTGTCCTAAAACACCCATTAAAATAGGTGCAGCATTTTTTAAAATACTACTAACAGCATTTGAATCGATACCAGATTTTTGACTTATTATTTGCTCAACACCTTGTTTTTTACTTCCTAAAACATGATTTAGAATTTTATCTCCGTCTTGTGCAACTTCTTCATTTGAACCATTTCCAAATACATTTCCAAGATTGTCTAAAATTCCCCCATCGTGTTTTTTTAATGCACCCATTAAGCCTTCAGCCCCTTCAGGAGTAGAAGCGTTACGTTCCATAGCTTTCATTAACACGGGCAATGCCATTGTTAAAACACTTTGCGTTTTGTTTGTGTCGTTTCCTGTTGATCCTGCAACTCCAGAGATAATTGATTTTCCAATATCACTGTTAAGTAAGTCTAAAATACCTGCCATTTTTTTGTTTTTAGTTAAATAAATTATGTGTTTAATAATGTGACACAATATATAAAATATAAGTCACAATTATATTTTTTTGCAAAAAGAATAAGAACATTAACACGATATTTTTATATTTACCAAACAGATGATAAATAACTTTTAAATTTTAGTATGAAAAAAATAGCACTGCATTGGCAAATTTTAATAGGAATGTTTTTGGGAATAATATTTGGGTTTATTGCCTTACAATTTGGTTGGAAAGGTTTTATTGAAGATTGGGTTAATCCTTTAGGAACTATTTTTGTAAGACTTTTAAAATTAATTGCAGTACCACTAATTGTAGCTTCCTTAATTAAAGGAATATCAGATTTAAAAGACATTTCAAAGTTTAAAAACATAGGAATACGAACAATTTTAATTTATATTAGTACAACCATAATAGCCATTATTATTGGGTTGGCCTTAGTAAACTTAATACAGCCAGGCGATGGTATTTCGCAAGAAACGGTAGATAAATTAACAAATACGTATGCAACCGATTCAAATATTACTTCTAAAATTGATGAAGCAGCAAAACAACAAAATAGCGGGCCCTTACAGTTTGTTGTAGATATGGTGCCAGACAATGCTATTTTGGCAATGAGCAATAATAAAGATATGTTACAAGTTATCTTTTTTACTATCTTTTTAGGGATTTCACTTTTGTTAATAGGCGAAGAAAAAGCCAAACCTTTAAAAAAATTCTTTGACAGTTTAAATGAAGCCATTTTAAAAATGGTGGATATCATTATGTTAGTTTCTCCGTATGCCGTTTTTGCATTGTTAGCAAATGTGGTTGTTACTTCGGGCGATTTAGATGTGTTATTAGCCTTGCTAAAATACGCAGGTGTTGTTGTATTAGGCTTGGTTTTAATGATTGTTTTTTATTGTGTTTTGATAAGTGTTTTTACAAAAAGAAATCCGTTTTGGTTTTTAAAGCAGTTAAGTCCAGCACAATTATTGGCTTTTTCAACAAGTTCTAGTGCGGCAACCTTACCTGTAACTATTGAACGGGTAGAAGAACACATTGGGGTAGATAAGGAAGTATCTAGCTTTGTGCTGCCTGTTGGTGCAACCATTAATATGGATGGAACAAGTCTTTACCAAGCTGTGGCAGCCGTATTTGTTATGCAAGTTTTATGGCCCGAAGGGTTGGGGTTTGCAAATCAAATGTCTATTGTACTAACGGCTTTATTGGCATCTATTGGTAGTGCGGCTGTGCCAGGTGCAGGTATGGTAATGTTGGTAATTGTGTTAGAATCGGTTGGTTTTCCAAAAGATTTATACCCAGTTGCCCTAGCATTAATTTTTTGCGGTTGACAGACCATTAGATATGCTTCGAACCACAATTAATATTACTGGCGATGCTACGGTAGCTACCATTGTAGCAAAATCGGTTGGAAAATTGCGAGACCCAAAACCAAAAAATTGGGATGATACTTATGATAAAGTAAAGTAAGTAGGGGTTATTTGTAATTTAAAAATAGCATCATGATATAATTTATTGCTAGTTGTAGCACATTTGAACAAACCCAATGAAAATAGGAATTATAATCACACTTGTAGTTTTAATTTTAGTTATCGGATTTTTCGTATTGAAAAACAAATCGAATGAAGTTGGCATTGAAACGACTGAATTTGTCCGCCTTGAATCTCAAACTGAATCTACTAAACATCTTCCCCTATTACCTGAAAATTGGATTTTAGAAATTGAGCAAAAATGGAATGATAAAGAATGGGGAATTTATAAAAAATGCTCATTATGACATTTGCGAAAAAATTTGCAATGAAGTTTACTCGACAAACAAATATTGGGAAAAGAATCAAACACACGCTGATTTTCTGAATGAATTGACAAAAGAACAGCGAGTTTATTTCACTCTTATAAATTTTGAATCTCAAGTAAATAATGGTGGAGTTTACCAGTTTTTATTTAATAATCCAGATTTGCCAATAATTGCTTTAGAAGGAATGAAAGAAGTCGGAATGTCTAAACTGGCAAAAGATTACGAAATGGTCTTAAAAGAATATTTTGGGAATTTTAATACAATTCAAGATTTATATTTAAAGTTTCAAAATAATAAAAGTGATTGGAATAAACGATTTACAGCATTCGCAGAAGGATACAAAGAACTTCCTTCAGCTGAAAAAATTGAAGATTATTTTTACAAGGAAAATTTTGTCAAAACATATCAGCAGGACTTGACAAAATACGTAAAAGCGAATAGAAATAAATTTTATAAAACAAAATAAAAAAAACGTGCTACAACAATGACTATAAGTAATTGCTTGTTCTCGCCTACTTCTGAAAATCCTCACGGATTTTCTATCTGT